>OU426857.1:1557500-1577500 GCA_911387685.1 Dolichovespula media | reverse complement strand
ATAGTGATTGCACGATGTGGGATTTTATCTATCCTTAAAAGACGAGAGAGAGAGAGAGAGAGAGAGAGAAAAGAAAAAAAAAAATAATCGATCGTTTAACTGACGACGTGCGAGGATTATTATATTAAATTATATTAAATCAAATTAAATTGAATTAAATTACATTTTTCTTTCTCTTTAATTTTTACGATTTTTTTATATATTATAAAATATCGTTCAATTCTCGCATAATTAATCGACAGAAAGAGAGAAATAAAGAGAGAGAGAGAGAGAGAGAGAGAGATCACAAAAATGTAATTCCGTTGTTTAACGTAAATAACACGTTGGCAGACAAAATTATAATCCTTGAAAATATTATTACGTTATAATATTTTGTTATACATCCGATGCGAGTGTGTGTGTGTGTGTGTGTGAGAGAGAGAGAGAGAGAGAGAGAGAGAGAGAGAGAGAGAGAGAGAGAGAGAGAGAATGAAATAAAAAGAAAAGTGAAAAGAAAAAGAAAAAGAATAAAAAAGAAATTATTTACGCTGGACTTAAGGACGGTGAGTAAGGGTGGAGGAGGAGGATAGGGCGAGGGGAAGGGAACGGGGGAGGGGAGGGGAATGATTCACGGTCGTCGAAGAAAATCCGACGACGGGACCTGCAATCTGGTACAATGGATTTTGAAGAGTGTAATTTTCGTTGGCAACAATGGCCGCGTATGCCCACCGTGCCGTATAATCTCACATATACCGTGGGGTCTCGGCGTGCTTCTAATTTTCCGTGCATCATGGGAATCCTTCTCGCTTCTCTCTTTCTCTCTCTCTCTCTCTCTCTCTCTCTCTCTCTCTCGAAAAGGGGAACGTAGATCACGACGGAAGAAAACCTTTTGAAAAATACCACGCGACGCCGATGATCGTCATTGAGAAAAATTGTCCTTTCGAGAAAGACCGTCAACGATTATGATAATGATTATGATAATAATGATCGAGACGATAGCATGATGAATGAATAAATTCTTTTTTTACGTTCCTTATGTACGATGTAATCTTATGTGTGATGTGTTCTTATTTTATATATATATATATATATATATATATGTATATGTAAGAAGTATCGAGAGGTGAATAATTTATTTTCTCTCTTTTTGTTCTTTTTTTTTTTTTTTGAGAATCAACGAGAGACGAAGCGCGAAGAGAGAGACGAAGCTACAAGGAAATTAAAAATTGTATTTATTTATTAATTTTTTTATCCCCCGATTAGCCGGCCCTAATTCTTCTCGAGGATCTTATTTTGAAAAATATGTCTTTTTTTGTTATTTTTCTGAATCTATATATAAGATAGTAGCCAAAGAATTAATGGGAAACGATAACTGCAAAAATTAACGAGGGAACGGGAGGGTAAGAATGAAAAATAAAAGGAAATAAATAAAATAAAAAACACAAAAGAAAGTACGAGAGACTAAAGACTGTTCTATATTTTACGAATATCTTAGAGGAATCAGAACGGAGAGAGAGAGAGAGAGAGAGAGAGAGAGAGAGAGAGAGAGAGAGAGAGAGAGGATCGGTATCGTTATTCCTTTCAAGGCAAACGTCCAAAGAGACGAATTTACTTTTAAGATTTTCTACCAAGATCGTTCCTTTAATCAGATGTAAAAGGAATTTTTTTGTTTGTTTCCTCTTTCTTTTTCTTTATTTTTTTTTTTTTCCTTCAAGTTCTCGTCAGACAATCTGTACTGCAGTCCCGGACGTTGCAGTCCCTTCATGAACGAGGGATCGAGTAAGAGTGAAAGAGATAGAAAAATAGAAAGAGTAACAGAAAGAGAAAGAGAAAGAGAAATAGAAAGAGTGAAAGAAAAAGAGAAAGAGAGAGACATACAGGGTGATGGACGAAAGTTTCGTTTCGTTTCGTTTCGTTTTTTTTTTTATATCTTTTCTCTCTTAAATAGGATCATCAAAGGTTCATAAATCGATTCAAATTGAATTTCATATTAATTTTATATTAATTAATTCGACGGAATTAAAATCTTACAAATCAAATCGAAGGAATTCTTGTAGATCGATTAAACTAATTTTAACGAATCGATTCGAACGATTTTATATAAAATATCGATCGACACATCGCATCTTCTCTTCGAAAAAAAAAAGAAAAATAAATAAATAAATAAATAAAAAATAACAAAACCTTTTACCACCAATTACTCGGAGGGTAATTAATTAATATTCTTACACTTCGTGTGTACAGTTTATATAACCTTGCAATTTTTAAATTTGAAAAAGATATATATATATATATATATATATATGAGAGAGAGAGAGAGAGAGAGAGAGAGAACAGAGAAAGGAATTAATCTTTAGTTAACAAAATGAATAATTGATTTTGATCGAATCGCCTAGTAAAACTTTTGGCCCACCCTGTATACATACCAGGGGAAGAAAAGACAGTCAGACAGACAGACAGACAGACAGACAGACAGACAGACAGACAGAGAGAAAGAGAGAGAGAGAGAGAGATGCTATCGACGACGTAGAGCGTTTCGTATACGTTTAAAACCTTTTTCCGTTGCGTCTCTCTCTCTCTCTCTCTCTCTCTCTCCTCTTTCTCTTCTCTTTGGTCAGATCGTATCGCGACCATCGGTCTTCTCTTCTCCCTTTTATTTTATTTTCTTCTTCTCTTCTTCTTCTTCTTCTTCTTATTCGTCGTAGTCGTCCTTACACGCTCTTCTTCGTCCAAGTCTTTCTTCTTCTTCTTCTATCTGCTCCTCCTCCTCCTCCTCCTCCTCCTCCTCCTCCTCCTCTTCTTCTTCTTTGAGAGCGATGGACCGAGAGAGAGAGAGAGAGAGAGAGAGAGAGAGAGAATCAGTTCCTCCATCGATCGAACAAGCTAGCTAGCAAGCTAGCAAGCTAGCAGCAAGCAAGCACACGATCGATCGATCGATCGATCGATCGAGGATGGATCGATGGTTCGATCCTCCCTCAAGATCGATCGACCGCCTTGATGATCGTCTCGTCGAGATATATATATATATATATGTATGTATGTGTGTGTGTATTCTTTCTACGATCATCTTCCTCTTCTGTGATCTTCAAACTTGTCTCTGATATATCCAACGATCACTGATTTTCCTTCCTCCTTCTCTTATTTTCTCCGAGTGTTTTTCCTTTTTATCTTCTTATTTTTTATTTTTTTTTTTTGTTATTTGTCTCATCTTTTTAATTCTCTCTTTCACTTTACTTCACTTCATTTTATTTTCTTTTTCATTTCTTTTTCACCCAACCTCCCCCCTTCCCCTTCTACTCATCCTACGATCATGCTCGGGGAAAGAGCTAATTATTGTTATCATTGTTGTCGTCGTCGTCGTCTTCGTCTTCGTAGTCGTCATTCGCATGACTCCTCTTTTTTTTATTCATTTATTTTTTGTTTGTATAATATTATCTTTTATTATATAATCCAACCATTTTATTCTTCTTCTTCTTCTTATTATTTTTATTATTATTATTATTATTATTATTATTATTATTATTTCTCTCTCTTTCTCTCTCTCACTCACTCTGTTTGTCTGTCTCTTAACAAAACCCCGTGCATTCATCCTCATGTATATAGGGAGGAGGGATAAGAGATGATACGAATTAGCAATTAAAATTTATTATTTCGTTAAAATTCTTTCTCTCTCTCTCTCTCTCTCTCTCTTCTTTTTTTTTGTTTCTTTTTTTCCAAACAAAACAATAATAACACATGTACGAAGATATGTAGAATCGTTAAAGCTTTATAATAAACATTTCGTTAATTTCACTCTTTGTTTTTATCCGAAGTAGAGAGATTACAGAAGAATTATTATTAAAATTTATGAACATATATATATGTATATATATATATATAATTTATGTACACACACACACACACACACGAATTTATTTTCTCGATTCTGGATTAACATCTTACGCATCGTTTCGTCAAAGATGATAATAATATAACGAGCACGAGTACGGTACGTAATGCGTACATACATCAAACGTACACATGTGATAGAGTAAAGAGAGAGAGAAAAAAAAAATAAAAGAAGAAGAAGAACCGAAGGAAAAAAATAAATAAAAAGACGAAGAAGAAGAAGAAGAAGAAGAAGAAGAAGAAGAAGAAGAAGACGAAGGAGAAAAAAAATAAAAAGGGAAAAAGAGAATCTAAAAAGCTTAGTCACCGAGATAACACGAGTGTTACGAGTACATATGTATATCCCAAGCGAAGATAAATAATGCAGATAAGACGACTTGAGGAAAAAAAAAGGGGGGCGGGGGGAAAGAAAAGAAAAGGAAAAAGAAAAGAGAGAGAAAATTTACCACCACCGCCGCTATCACCCCCTCCTTCCACCTCGTCCTACCACTCGTATTTCAATTGCATCGAACAATAATAAAAAAAATAAATAAATAAATAAAAAAAAGAAACACACCCGTCGAAATTTTTTCTCACGAAAAATGAAAAAAAAAAAAAAAAGAAAAAGAACGATATTCTATCCTTTGAAACTTTGATTGGTTATAAATAACAAGATATGAACGAAAAGGGGATAAATAATGAAACATATGGCGTTTGATTCGGTGAAAATATGATGACGGAATTTATGACAATTTAATAATATTCAATCGAATCGCGTGATAGTATTTTTTTGTTTCTGTTTCTTTCTTTTTTTTTTTTTGCAATCGAAAACGGTTAGTTTTTTTGTTTTTTTTTCATATCCAAACAAAATATATATATATATATATATATATATACACATATTAAAAATTCCGTCATTGTTTATTGATCAAACTCAATAAAAAATAAGAGAGAGAGAGATAGAGAGGAGACAATTTTAACGATAAAAGATCGAGGGGAGAGAGACGCGTGCTGGCTCGTGATTGGCTCCACGCCCGTTTCGAACGGTCAGAATTATCGAGAGATATCGATCGAGAATGAGAGAGAATACCAGTGAGAAAGACAGAAAGAAAGAGAGAGGGAGAGAGAGAGAGAGACTAAAAAGATGAAGATGAAGAAGAAGATGAAGAGGATGAAGAAGAAGACGGATATGGTCGAGAGACGGTATAAAGACGGAACCAACCAACCAACCAACCAACCAACCAACCAACCAACCAACCAAACAACCAACCAACCAACTAACCGACCAACCAACCGGCCATGGAAAAGAGAAAGATGGAACAACATTTCCATGGTGTATGAAAGCAAGGAGGGAGGGACGGACGATGATGGGGGAGGTGGGGATGGGGGATGTTGTTGGAAAGAAGAAGAGTAGAGAAGAGAAGGGAGGAGAAGAAGAGGGCTGGAAACCGGCGGAGGAGCCCTTCGTGACCGTAATCGGTAGAGTAGGAGAGTGAAGAAGAGGAGGTGGAGGAGGAAAAAGAGGTGGAGAAGAAGGTGGAGGTGGACTTACTGGAGGTATAGGAGGTGGAGGAGGAGGTGGAGGCTGCGCGAGGATCGAGCCACACGGAAATCCACTTGAAAAGTAGCCATTACCTTAATTATTGGCCTTTCTAAGAGCTCTCCGTGCTCGCTCGCTCGCACACCCGCGCAAAGTATGTATATACAGGGTGAGGCAGTTCATTTTTTTACATTCCGATTAATCTTCGAAACCTTTATTGGTTTTTGCGAAAAATCCCGAGGAACGGAACAACAACGCAGAAATAAATAATCGGGGGGAGGCGGGGGGGGCGGGACGCTGAATAATTTGGAATGAACGAATGTCTCTGCGCATATGGCAGAAGTGTATATATGTATATGTATATATATATATATATATATATATATATATATATTCTTTTTTTAACACGAGTATAATTTCGTCATCGTATTCACGAATAAAAAAAAAAAAAAGAAAATAAAAAGAATTAAAAAAAAAAAGAAAGAAAAATCAAGGTGTCTCGACTCTTTATTTTTTTTTTCCTTATCTTCGATACAAACGCACGCGCCCGCGCATTTTTATTTTTCATCTTAAAAAAAAAAAAAAAAAGAGAAAGAAAAAGAAGAAGAGAAAGAGAAAGAAAATGAAAATTGTCGTGGTTTCGCGTACAAATCTTGCCAAAAGGGAAAAAAAAAAAAAACATAAAAAGAATAAATAAATACAAAAAAAAAAAAAAAAAACAAAATGAAGAGGTATTATATACCCATAGAAATGAACAATTTCTGAATGATACACCCCGTATAAGTTCTATCTATCTACGTAATTAGATATAGATATAGGTATGGCTATCTCTCTCTCTCTCTCTCTCTCTCTCTCTTTCCGTCTCGGTTGGTCGGTGGGTCGGCAGCAGGGCAGAGCTGCAGCATCCGAGATGCACGCATCTTCTCCCTAGCCGCGAGAACTCCGGCCCTCCGTCGTTTAATTACCCTCACTCCTCCCTCTTCCTCTTTATCCTAACCCCTCTCTCTTTCTCTCTTTCTCTCTCTCTCTCTCTCTCTCTCTCTCTCTCTCTCTCTCTCTCTCTCTCTCTCTCTCTATATATATATATATATATATATATATATATATATATATATATATATATACACATATATTTCTCTCTCTTACCTACCCGCGCCCTTATAGACCGCCCCTCAAATGCACTTTAGCGTGAAACGCTTGTGCGTTTCTCAAGCACGAGACGGGACTCATTTTTGATTCGTTGAATCCTTTCTCTTCTCTCTCTCTCTCTCTCTATTTTCCATTATTAATCGTAGTTTAATCGACGCGAGAAATTAATTAATTAATTAATTAACTATTTAATTAATTAATCAGAGGTTTAATCGTTCGAAGAAGAAAAAAAAAGAAAAAAAAAGAAAATAAAGAGAGAGAGAGAGAGAGAGGGAGAGAAGGTATGTAACTAACTAATTAAAATATTTATTATAAGTCATCTAGAGAGAGTGAGAAAGAGATAGAGAGAGAGAGAGAGAGAGAGAGAGAGAGAGAGAGAGAGAGAGGAGGTTGGCAGCGATTCTCGATCGAATGATTAATCGATACGATCTATCTATCTATCTATCTATCTATCTATCTATCTATCTATCGAGAGAGAGAGAGAGAGAGAGAGAGAGAGAGAGAAGCCAAAGGATAAATCATCGGAATCATCGAAAGTTGTTAACGATAGTTTTACGTAATTAGCCTGACGCAAACCTAATGAAAGAGTTATTACCATAGGGTATTATCACAACCTACCCCTTGTACACGTCCTCCCTTTTCACTCCGCCCCCTTCCCTTCCCCTCCTCCTCCACCTCCTCCTCCTCCTTCGCCTGCATTATTGTAGTAAAAAATTGGGGGGAATATTGAATTATGCTCGTGTGCTCGCTCGCGCACGTACGTACGTATCTATCTTTACTTCCGGTATAATCAACGAACGATAAGCGAATGAAGAAAGGAGAGAAAGAAATAGAGAAATGGACGAAGGTAAATAAGAGAAGAAGAAGAAGAAGAAGAAGAAGATAAAGAAGAAGATAAAGAAGAAGATAGAGAAGATAGAATAAAGCGTTAAGCGATAGGAGACCCGTGGAAACCGGATCCAGCTAATTTTATTCATATTCCTAAGAGAAGCCTGACCGTCAGAAGTAATAAAGAGAGAAAGAGAAAGAGAAAGAGAAAGAGAAAGAGAGAGAGAAGATGTTGATCACTATAGAAGTAATGGTTTGGAATACAAGGAAGAACATCTTCATAGAGACGTACAGTGATCAGCAAAAGTATACTTGAATTCCTAAATATGTATATATACGTGTATATCTATGTATTTATGTATGTATGTATGTATGTATGTATGTATGTATGTATGCATGTATACATGTACGTATGTACACCTATAAGTATATTATATAGACGTTTGTTTTTAATTAAAAATATTTAACAAAAAAAAATAAAATAAAAAAATAAAAAGAATAAAAAAAAAGTGACCAACGAAAGTATATATTAATTACTATATATATATATATATATATATATATATATATATATATATATATATATATATATATATATATATATATATATGTACACACACACACACACACACACACACACATTCTCCCCTCACTCTCTCTATCTTTCTCTACGTTAGTATGCGTAAGCGTGAAGATATATCGCGTAGACATTTGTTCTAATTAAAAAGAAAAAAAAAAAAAAATGATATTACTATAGATTAAGCAGATAGAATAAGATCTTCAAAGGAGTCTGATCGATCGTTTCCCCCCTCCCCCTCCCCTCCCAACTCCGATTATACCCTACGTCCTCTTTTCGTTCTTTCTCTTTTCCTTCCTTTCCTTCCTTTTCTTTTCTTTGCAAATACCTACTTTAATTAGTGTTAGAAAATGGCGGGAAAAGGGTGGAGAAGGAGGAGGAGGAGGAGGAGGAGGAGGAGGTTGGTATTAGAGGTAGCGTATAAGCGACAGAAACGACAGCTTATCTCTCCCGATGTTCCGTTCCTTTAAAGGAACATAATTTAGTACCGGCATTCCAGAAACCCTTTATCGGTTCCCACTTTCTTTTTTCTTCTTCTTCTTCTTCTTCTTCTTCTTCGTTTCTCTAACGATTACTCGCAGAATGCACGCCAAGAGCCCGTCCCTTTCTCTCTCTCTCTCTCTCTCTTTCTCTTTCATATGAGTACACACACAAATATATATATATATATATATATATAATACACGCGCGCGCGCGCGCGCGTGTGTGTGTGTGTGTGTGATGCAACTCAGCCACGCGTAATTACACACGCGGGAGGCAGCACCGCGGTTATTTATTTAAGTGTGCAAAAGGGCCGCGCGACCACTATCTCTTTTGCCTTCTCTTTCTCTCTTACACACACATACACACACACACTCTCTCTCTCTCTCTCTCTCTCTGTCTCTGTCTCTCTTTGTGTGTAGATGCGCGTTCTAATGGTCGGGCGGTAATTTCATTGAAGACTTCGAAGGTAGAGAGAACCCCATTCGATTTCGCTTAAATTCGTACCAAGAGAAAAAAATGTTTCTTTTCTTAGTTTTGTTATGTATATATATATATATATATATATATATATATATATATATATATATATATATATATATATAAAAAGAAACAAATAAATGAATGAATGAATGAATGAATGAAAATAGACAAATAAATAAAATAAATAAAAATTGAATATCAATGTCAATATAACGATTAAATATCTTTCTATTTCTACCTCTTCTTCTTCTTCTTCTTCTTATTATTATTATTATTATATGATTTAAATAGGTTAATTAATATATAATAATTTCTAATGACGACAAAACGGATAAATTTTCTCCTCTGAATTATAATCAAAACTCGATTAAACCGTATCGCGTAATCCTAAGTTCCTTTCTAATCTTCAAATAATTACACTAAAACGATAAATAAATCAATCAATCAATAAACCAATAAATCAATAAATAAATAAATAAATAAATAAATAAATAAATAAATAAAAACCCAGACGCAATCCAGTCGACGAACTCGTGCGAAAATTCGTTTTGAAACGAATATTTGCGAGCGAATGGAAAAAAACACATTTATATACATACATACATACATACATACATACATACATACATACATACATATAATTGACACATACATACATACATACATACATACATAAATACATACACACATACACATAAACATAGCATAGACAGGTAGGTAGGTAGGTAGGTAGGTAGGTAGGTAGGTAGGTAGGTGCGATACACACGTGCTACGCGCACGCTGCTCTCGATGATTAATTGTCCGGCTTAATTAGATGCCTAATTACCACCAGATACGGATCTCCATCGAGCAAGTAATCAGGCCGCGGGATCAAGAGAATGAAATATACACGCGTACATAGTGTGTGTTATGATATCCGATAGCGTGCCCGCGGATGGTTGACGTTAAAACGTGGGCCCACCCCCTCCCCGACCCTCTAAGCGATTATCTTCCGAAGTATAATTATAATGGAAGAACAAGAAGTACGAAGAGCGAGCGAGCGCACGGCGTAGCATTAAAAAAAAATATATATATATATATATATATATATATATATATATATATATATATACCTTCGGTTATATGCATCATCCATCGCGGATTAACATCTTCTTATCTTTCCACCACGGTCTAAGGGATTTTTTTATTTTTTTATTTCTCTCTTTTTTTTGGGGGGGAGGGGAGAGGGGAGAGGGAATTTTCAACGTCTCAAAAACGACGAGAAACTAATCGCGCGTTCAAACAAATCGTAGACGATGTTACCATATTATTCCCAACGTCTCAAAAACCATGAGAAACGAATCGTATACGTGTAAATAAATTCTACGCGATGTTCCCTTTTTCTCCACCCCCTACCCCTGCCCACGCTCCACGATCATTTCTCTCTCTCTCTCTCTCTCTCTCTCCCTTTTTATTTTTATCGTCTTTTATCTTTCTCAAAATTACAAAATTTTATACGTCGACTTGTTCAAAGCTATCGTACGACTACGTCGTAATTTCTTATTCCGAATTAGAAGAAAAAATAAATACATAAATAAATAAATAAATAAATAAATAAATAAATAAATAAATAAATAAAACGAGGGAGGGGAAGGTAAGGGGGAGGATTCGTTTCTCCATAAGAAATAAAACGATCGTCGATCGGGAAAAATCAGTCGGGCGGGAAAAAGTTCGTAAACATAAATAATATCTTAATTGGTCGATTATTATACATTTCTCTACGATCTCTACTATGCATTTTTATGCATCGTTGATGCGTATTATGCGTTGAGACAACCTGCAATTAGATGCAAATTATTGAGCGGTCGAATCGTTATCGGAACAACAAAGAGGAGATACCGGGTGTTGAAACGACGATAATTAATAAAAGGAATTGAAAGGGAGGGAGAGAGAGAGAGAGAGAGGGAGAGAGAGAGAGAGAGAGAGAGAAGGTAAAAAGAGAAAAAGAAAAAAGATTGGAAAAAAAAAGGTTGTTGCGAGGTTAGGGGTAGGAATAGGGGTATGGTTAGGGTTAGGGGTGGAGTGGGGTGGTATAGTCGAGAGTGCATAATCGTTTAACTGTGTTCCATGTCTCTCTCTCTCTCTCTCTCTCTCTCTCTCTCTCTCTCTCTAACCATTGCCGCCGCTATCTGTTGGAAAATTTTGCTCCGTCTCGTCGCGACAATGGAAAAAAATGTGATGAATTATTATATGACCGGACCAATCTCTAACGGTGTTTACGCGGAATACAAAAGGATAGGAAGAGCAAATAAATCGGGAGAAAGAAAGAAAGAAAGAAAGAAAGAAAACGTAAGAGTGGAGACCGGGGAAAATCGAAGTCTAATAAGAAGTTAAGAGAGTCGATAATACGGGGTCGACGTCACATTGCACATACAAGAAGAGTTGCATACGCCTGCATCCAACGCATACTATGTAGTTTTAGTATTACGTTCGCGCGTCCATACAACAATGCAACGATTACGAACGTACAACTATGAGCAACTATGATTTGCGTTTTTTCTTTTTTCCTTATTTTTTTTTTGTTTCTTTTTTTCCTTCTTTTTCTCCCCCCCCCTCTTATCTTCTCGCATTTAACGATACATTATACGATACGATACTATGGACTATTGAAAAGTTCTTCATCGTGATTTCTTCTTTATTTATGTATTTATTATTATTTTATTCTTCCAAAATTGTTTTTTTTTTGTTTTTAATTCCTTGTTTTCTCTCTTACGAACACGATCAAAAAAATTGATAAACGATATGTTATATATATATATATATATATATATAAAGGATGTGATATTAATAATTTCGATTGATCGAGCGTGAAGCAAAAGACGATCCTCAAATGTTCGACGAATAATACGAATTCCAAAGAAAGGTAATAATAACATTGAAATAAAATAAAAATAAAATTAAACAAATGAATAATAAAAATAAATAAAACGAACAAATAGAAATGGCAGAAACAAAGATGAGAATTTACGCGACGTGAAATTAGTAAAATTTTTGTGAGAACTGAAACGTCTCCAGGACAATTTTAAAATGGTTGATAGTTCAAAAATTCTTACGAAAATATGCAAATGGTATAAAAATCTTTGCCAGATGATTGGCGAGCGTGATAATTAGAAAAAAAGTCACGTGTTCATTAGTAGAGCACACGTGGGCGAATAGGAGGGGCCAATCGGAAGGGATCGGTTCGGTTTTATTGGCCAATCAGGTTCGATTTATGACATGCAATACGTGACTCGTAGAAGGACGCCTTCGTTATATCCGCCGCGTCGAACGAGAGAGAGAGAGAGAGAGAGAGATCTTTGGCTCACCTCGGCGATATATAATATACAGGGTGTACGATCTCGAAATTGATACATTTAACGTCGAACCAACAAAACGGGGAACGCCTTCGATCGCAAATTAAATACACACGCGGTTTATTATGCAAAAGATTAAAGAAAAAAGAGAGAAAAAAATGGAGAGAGATCGTTTAGAAAATTTTATAGAGTTACTTCTATTTCTTTTCTTTTTTTTTTTAATTTTTCCAAACACCCACTTCTTATCGTCGACACCCATCTAATTTATTTCTGTTAGAAAAAAAAAAAAAAAAAAAAAAAAAAAGAAAAAAATTCCAACGTTAATATATATACATATATATATAAAAAAAGAAAAAAAAAAAACAAAAATTAAATTCCCTTTTATTCTTTTTACTTTCTTCTCCTTCCTCTTCTTCTTCTTCTTCTTCTTCTTCTTCTTCTTCCATCTTTCTTTTTTCCTTCCTTTTCCTATCCACGTACAATTAAATCTTAATTATAATTTCCATAATCCTCCCAACGATCGAGATAAAACGTAATCGAACTTTAATCGCGTAAGCATCGATAAATCAATAGAAGGAAATTAATTAATCCGTTCGTTTTTTTTATGCTCTCTCTCTCTCTCTCCCTCTTTCTGGGATGCACTCGTGAGCGTTAAGAGTGCATCGGAGAGAGAGAGAGAGAGAGAGAGAGAGAGAGAGAGAGAGAGATCATGGATTCTACTGTACACAAAATGAAAGAACAATCGACAATAATGCCTTTATCCGGCATAGTGTAAGTCCTGGCCTCGTTCATCCTCCTCCTCCTCCTCCCACCTACTCCCCTACCCTCTCACTCCCCTTTAAGCCCAAGCATTTTTTCTCTCCTTTCTTTTTTCCTTCTCGTTGTGTCTCTTTTCATCCGCTCTAACGAATGGAAAAAAATATGAATGAAAGACGGAGAGAGAGGGAGAGAGAGAATGAGAGAGAATGAGAGAGAATGAGAATGAGAGAGAGAGAGAGAGAGAGGGAATATGGACGGTTAAATCGAGTATCAAAGAAAGTCCTGTCTCGTGAATCATTTATCGAGCGCAAACTCGCATTCTCGCTCGGCGAATTCCTGCAATATCTTCGTCCAGGACCTTCACCGTCCGTTGATTTTCAATAACTCAGAGAACAGGACGTGTATGCGAACGGGGAAGCGACCGGGGTTAGGTGAGGTAAGGGCGAGGTGAGGTAAGGGTGAGGTAAGGTGAGGTGAAAAAAAGGGTTGAAAGGAAATACCGAACATAAACGAAATTATCGGGATACCCCCATAGAAATTACGTTTCATGGATATCTCAACGACGATATTAAAAATTTATAAAGGGGATTATTATCGTGGTAAAAAAATAAAAAAAACTGTTGATATCGAATCGACGAAATAATATATATATATATATTTTTTTTTTATCGTTCGTTTTTGATAAGTACGATTGTTTTTCTTCTTAATTTTTTTTATCCTTTCTCTCTCTCTCTCTCTCTCTCTCTTTTTATTTAACTTCTTTTCGTTCTTTTTTTCTCTCTCTCTCTCTTTTTTATTTTTTAATTCGAAACCACCGTACTTTCATAATCGACGGCAATGGACGACGTTGCCACGTTCTTATTATGAACGAAGCGAAAACAAAAATTGAGAGAAAGATAAGTAGAAAAAATAAAAAATAAAAAATACATACATACATACATACATACACGCACGCACGCACGCACACGCACGCACACACACACACACACATAAATAAACAAGATAAAAAAATCGTAAATATAAAAAACCCAGCGAAAGATATCGCAACCGATTTCATCGGTTTGAAATGCTGCTACTGCTGTTGTTATTGTTGTTTTTAAGAACAAAAAGGGGAGGAGAAAAGAAAGAGAATCAGAAAAAAAATAGAGAGAAAGAGAAAGAGAGAGAGAGAGAGAGAGAGAGAGAGAGAGAGAGAAAACATGAAATCTTATCGATCTGTTGACAAATATGGTTCCACCGATAGATAAGCACGATCTCTCTCTCTCTCTCTCTCTCTCTCTCTCTCACTCTTTTTCTCCTTTCGACCATATAATAAACTCGCGCGTATTCCATGAAAATTTATGCCACCCGGTATAGAGGTCGGGCTCTCATTATTTTCTCTTCTTCGAGGCGATCTTAACGATCGTTAATAAATATATGGGTCTCGCTTAACCGATAAGATTATTCTCCGAATCGACTGTCGAGGAGATAGAAAAAGAGAGAGAGAGAGAGAGAGAGAGAGAGAGAGAAGGGAAAAAAATATTAAAAAAAAAAAATATAAAAAAATCTAGAAACGCCGAGTCGAGTCGAGTCGAATCTCGCTCGAGGATCGATTTCGGTTTTCATATACGGGCAAACGAGTCCTCCTCCTCCTCCTCCTCCTCCTCCTCCTCCTCCTCCTCCTCCTCCTCCTCCTCCTCCTCCTCCTCCTCCTCCTCCTCCTCCTCCTCCTCTTCTTCCTCTTCTTCATCTTCTTCTTCTTCTACCACCCCCACCCCAAACCCCAACTCTATCCTCAGCCCCACCCCTCGACACCCAGAGACTATTAAATTTATAGCTTTTCCCTCGTCGAGAAACGACGAGGGTGAGAGAGAGAGGAGAGAGAGAGAGAGACGATAAGCCGAATAATAAGCGTCACAGAAGATAACGGGTGACGCATAAGTTTTACGACTACGGTGATAAAAGGAAAAAAAAGCTTAGAAATGACGAGTAAGCAACACGGATACAAATGTGAAATTTTTTTAAAGGAGGAGGAGGAGGAGGAGGAGGTAATAAACGAACGGATATTTAATTTCAATGGTATCGTCAGGTAGGGATGGTGGTCGTTTTTTTTTTCGTCTCCTCGTCGAATTTGCATCGGGATTGTTTCGAAATTTTTCATTTTCTAAATCGATCGACGATATTTCTCTCTGTTTTCTTTTTATACGTAATTAAATACGTACGTACACAAATACGTTGTTGTATTGATATCAAAATCAACTGGCACGTGACACACGTATGCTTAACATATGTATATGTATGTGTGCGCGCGTGTATATAATGGGTATAAATATATATATATATATATATATATATATACAATTAGATTACTTGTTTATTCTCTCTTACTTTGAAATCGCCGTACCCATTATGTAATAGTAATTTATGTATGTATTACGTTAACGCACCGAGATATCACAAATAAAGTTTGATAATCGTGTGATTTATTTGAGGAGGAGAAATAAAAAAGAAAAAAAGGAAGAAAAAAGAATATACACACGCACGCACACGCGCACACGCACACACACACACACACACATTTTTTCTTGTCGTTGTTGTCCGTTTGTTTTTAAATTGTAACACAAAAATCTTGTTATATCTCCGTAGAGATATTCGATATATATAACATTTCTTATTATTATTATTATTATTATTATCATATATATATATATATATTTTATGAATAAAAAATTAAACTCTTTATGGGAAAGATAGTTTATTCTTTTCTTTTCTTTTTTTTTTTTTTTACCAAAAGAAGGAAAAAAAATTCTCCTCCGGAGAAAAAGAGAAAATAAATAGATCGTACAACTCCCTTGGAAAAAATTAACCTTTTTTCCCCTCATCGTTTTTCTTCTTTTTTTTTTCTCTTTCTTTCTTTCTTAAACCTTTTCAACGACACAAGAAAAAAATGTCGTAAATAAAAAAAGAAAAGAAAAGGTTGAAGGAGAAGGAGAAACACACGTAAAGGAATAATCCATCGGTGTCGGCACAATGCGCAAACATTAGATATGTATCGGGGCCTGAAAGAAAATAATTCACGACTCGGTTCGCACGTCTCAATATCGTTGGGGATACGTTTCTGCGCGATCGCTTGAAAAAATAAAAAAAAAAGAAGAGAAACAGCACGAGAAATGGCCCTCCCAATGTGTCTCCTCGTGGAAAGGGGTTTTTTTTTTTTTTTTTTTTTTTTTTTTTTTTTTTTTAACAAAAAAGAGAAAACTACGACAAGACGGTGAAATAAAGATCGTGAAAAAAAAAAAAAGAAAGAAAGAAAGAAAAACTCACCTTGCGGCTTATCGTAATCCACTTTAATAAAACGGGCACGTGCCTTCCGCCATTTCTAAAATATCTTCGACCCCTTCGTCCCTCCTTGCATCATCATCATCATCATCATCATCATCATCATCATCATAATCCTATAAAACATGTTCGGAGATTAATTTATTATTTTCGTTCGCGTTTGTTGTTGCGATCGAAGGTATAAATAAGCTATAAGAAATAAGAAATAAATATATATTTTACATTAAGCAAAAGAGTAAAGAAAGAACGGAAAAAAAAAGAATAATATTAATAATAATAATAATAATAATAATAATAATAAGATTATGGACACGAAGAGTTGGGTAGGGGTACAGGGGACGGGGGTTTCCAAAAGTTTGATAAACCGTCGAAAGGTGATCGAAAAGGAAGAAAAGAAAGCGAAAAAAAAAAGAAAAAAAGTAATCTCGCGATTAGATTTAATGCAAACGATTAGATGATGATAAGACTCGAGATAGAGGCTCGATGGGCAGGTTGTTAGTTTGTTTGTCTTTTTTTTTTTCTTTCCTTTTGTTCTTTTCGTCTTTTATCTTCTTCTTTTTTTTTTTACGGTACGATAAAAATAAAAAAAGATTTACGATCGATACACAGACGATCCCAAAAAGAGATTTGAATCTGATCTTTAAATTAGCATTAAAACTTTTCACCCGACTTATTAAAACGCGGAGAACGAAAAAACGGAGCAGATGTGTATATACATACATAAATACATACATAAATACATATATATATATATATATATATATATATATGTATGTATATATGCGTTGACAAATATACACGGCGTACAAGTGAAAACTATTTAAATTTACAAATAAAATTCTCGAATTTATTCGAGGATGGACATTTCCTTCTTCCTTCCTTTCTTTCTTTCTTCCTTTTTTTCTCTCTTTATGTCCCTTTCTCTATTTCCTTTTTTTTTTTTTAAATAGGAACCATAGAGGAGGAAATCGTAAATTTTCAAACGGAAGTTGAAGCCTTTGATCGGAGGTCAAAACCATATTATATATATATATATGGTCTTCTTTACGTATTCACATCTCTCTCTCTCTCTCTCTCTCTCTCTCTCTCTCTCTCTCTCTCTCTCTCTCTCTCTCTCTCTCTCTCTCTCTCTGTTTATAGTTTTGGTTTAAGTATTAAAAGAGGTGGGTGGGGAGAGGAGGGGGACACACAGCTGCCACACGTTATACTCTAATCTTATACATACTTCTAAAATAATCCGACATATTACAATCTACATACTGAGTATATTACTATTATATACTATACTATTATTATGTTACTATAATTCGTCTAATGATCATCAAACACCCACAAATACCAACGCATTCAACATATATTAATATCGTCGCGTTATCGACAACAATTATTTACAATCTTGATTATTAACGTCGCTCTTTAATTAACGATCATTTTACTTGTTATGAATTATAACGATTAAAATTATACTCCAAGATTTTATTGATTTTTTTTTTTTTCATTCAATTATCTATTTACCGAACGAAGAAGAAGGATGATGATGATGATGATAATAATAATAATAATAATAATAATTATTATTATTATTATTATTATTATCGATTTTCATTTCAAATAAATAAATAAATAAATAACTAAATAAAAAGGAAAATTCGAAATTCGTTCTAACCACTATTACGATCATATAATTATTTAACTACGTCGATCTTATCGATTTTCATTTCAAATAAATAAATAAAGAAAGAAAGAAAGAAATAAATAAATAAATCTGCGCACCTGCGATCCAACCCTTCTCTTTTTCTTATTTATATATATATATATATATATATATATATATAAATACCCCATCTCCCTTCCCTCCATTCTTCGTCCTATCCCTCTCGTGACACGGAATCTACCGGGTGATCGTATGCAAAATAGAAAGAGAAAGAGAAAGAAAAAGAGGGAGAGACAGAGAAAGAAAGAGAAGTATAAAGCAACAACAGCAGCCAACCAACCAACCAACCAACCAACCAACCAACCAACCAACCAACCAACCAACCAACCAACGGCAGCAACTAGCAGAGGCAAAGTGAATTTGCATACAGTGGCCGTTCAAGCTTCTCTTCTACATATTTATGGGGTACGACATCCTTCGATTGTTTTTACGCGTCCTCGTACCTACGCTCGTCGCCATGATTCTTTTATTTTTAATTTCTCTTTCTTTCTGTCCTTTCTTTCCATCTTTTTCTTTTCTTTTTTTTTTTTGCTATTCCTTTTATATCGTCTCTTTTTCCTCTTCCTCTTCCTCTTCTTCCTTTCTTTCTTCCCCCCCCCCTTTTTCTTTTTTTTTTCCGAGGCCACTTTAGCTCTCCTCGAAACCGGCAATAATACCACTTACAAGTATCTCCAACCATCCAACTACTTTTCTTCTTACTTTTACATACACGTAAAAGAGATCATCGATCTTTCGTCACGGTAAAAATCGTGACCGAGATCGAGATCGAAATAGAGATCGAGATCTCGTATAGATCCTATTATTTCTACGTATCCATCTTTCTCTTCACATTTTACTCTCTTTGATCTCTTTCGACTTTCTCTTTTTATATACCTCCCACCATTTCCGTATGTCGTTAATAATTATTTCATTATTTAAAGTGAAAGATATATATATATATATATATATATATATATATATATATAGAGAGAGAGAGAGAGGGGGGGGAAGAGAGAGAGAAACGATGTTTCTTTTTCTTTCTAATCAATTCAAAAAAATTAATAATAACTTGGAAATTGATTCGTGTGTGTGTGTGTTTGTATGCGCGCGTGTATTCATACGTTGAATGTACGATAAATACGCGTACGCGTACGCGTATTTTGTATCGTATTTTAATATTACTTTCATAATTTAATTCTTTTTATTATTATTTTATTACCCTTTTTTTTATTTCTTTTATTTTTAACATCCACATTTATCCATCGGAAAACATATATATATATATTTATATCAACGTAAAAATTCATTCCATTTGATATATTCGAACTGATTTTAAAGATGCACAACGAAGAGATATATCTTTCAATTATATTCAATATATTTAATATATTTTTCAAGATATACTCACAAGTACTCTCGAAAGTTACAATAAATTATATCCACGATTAAATATTAATACGTTCGAACATAATCGGGCCGATTAAACGCGAATCAAATTGGTTTTGCGAAGGATCTTCGATTGATATAAAAAAAAAAAAAAAATAAATTCGAATTGTTAATGGGAGGGTGGAGGGGAAAGGGGGAGGGGGAGGGGAATAAGTTCGTTCGGAGAGAAAATATTTTCGAATAGTTTAATCCGAACTCTGCCGTTCGAAATAGATATATATTCGATTATCGTCGACTTCGTACGGTGCATAGAGCGCGCGTTATGCAACGATGCACCGTTCTCGGCAACAATGCTTCCTAATGCATAAATCTCCACTGCACTATGTACTTACGTATACATACATACATACATACATACATACATACATACATAAATACATAAATACGTATATGCATGCATGCATGCATGCACAAACAAATATCCGTGGTTACTTAGATAGACGTGCTTTTTCTACCTATATATACTCTGTGTCCCATTTAAAAATCAATTCCCTCGAAAATGAAAAATCAAGTACGCTCGAAATTATTTGGCGATCCAATTAAAGAAAA
>OU426857.1:1540000-1552500 GCA_911387685.1 Dolichovespula media | reverse complement strand
AAATGGAACATTAAAAAATAAATAAATAAATAAATAAATAAACGATCGAAGAACGTTCATATAAGTAAGCAAAAAGTAATAGTTCGATAAGGATTCAAGGATCCAAGCGTTCGATCTCCTCTCGTGTTTTTTATTTTCGATTTCGATCAAGTTTTATCGATATATATATATATATATATATATATATATATATATATAGATCGTCGTTCTATTTTTTATCCTCCTTTGTTATGTTATTTTATTCTATTTTTTATTTTCTTTTTTTATTTCGATAATCCTCTTACAGCAACGTCCACGTTTATAAATTCTCTCGATTATTTTAAACGAGGAGGAGGAGGAGGAGGAGGAGGAGGAGGAGGAGGAGGAGGAGGAGGAGGTGGAGAGGATATATAAAACGCGTCTTAGTTGTGTGATGCCTGTACTAAAACATAACTGTATACTTTCACGAAGGCGGTGGACTTTAATCGGAAGGTACTTAGCCGTTGCACGATCTAGGATTATTAACCGATAGCCTCGTATTCTCCTTACTCTTGAGAGAGAGAGAGAGAGAGAGAGAGAGAGAGAGAGAGAGAGAGAGAGAGAGAGAAGCTAATACTCTACTCGACCACTTTCCCACGCATACACGAGAGGATTTTCCCGTTTCTACGATCTCGAGAGTTAGATATGAAAACGAGAAGGGAACCAAAAGAGAGAGAGAGAGAGAGAGAGAAAAGAAAGAAAAAGCAAAAAAGAAGAAGAAGAAGAAGAAGAAGAAGAACAAAAAAATCAAAGAGAAGAAGAACAAAAAAAAAATATATAAAAGAGTAAAAAGAGAGAGAAAGAGGGGGAGATGTAAAATATTGCAATAATTATTATAATAACAATTAATTATTAAATCGATAAAAGGTTTTTTCTCCTTCTTCTTCTTCTTCGACGAACGGGGTTGAGGGAGAGGAAGGGGGTGGAGAAAAAATTAATAAAAGTCGATAAAGAAATAACGAAATACTTCGAGTAATTCGAACGATCTAATGTGATAGATGAGATAGAGATAAATAAAGATAGACAGATGGACAGATGGACAGATGGACAGACAGACAGACAGACAGACAGACAGACAGACAGACAGACAGACAGATAGATAGAGAGAAGGAAATAGCTTGATACAAATAAATAGTAAAACAAGAACTGTTGAGTTTCTCGACGTTCCCACCGAGAAAATCGATGATTAGAGATGTAATACCCACACACGCACACGCACACGCACACACAAGCCCATACGGACACACACATACACACACAGACGCATCAAACGTTCTTAGAGAAGCTTAGAAATCGTTGGGTAGAGGTTCGAGGTACTCTCGCGAGAGCCAACTCGACAGAGTTGAGGTTACTTAAGCGTGGATAATAATTGCACCTTAAGTGTTGCAACTATGTAACACTGTCCGTTACTAAAAGTGTGTTGCCCGGTGATGGATAATACTTGCTTGCATATATACATATAATATGTGTGTGTACGTGTGTAACGTGTTCGCGTGTATGTGTGTGTGTATAAATATATATGTGTGTGGGACGTACAAGACGTGGAAACAAACCTGAACCGACGTGAAATTAGAAAATTTCATTCAATTCTGACGCGTGTGTCATTCTCTTCTAATCTCTTCTAAATGCCTTCTTAAACGCTAGTTAACACGTTCTTACTCTCTCTCTCTCTCTCTCTCTCTCTCTCTCTCTCTCTCTCTCTCTCTCTCTCTCTCTCTCTCTCTCTTTTAATACAAGTGATTCGTATATCATCATCACAATAATTCATTTATTTTTTTTTTATTTTTTTCTTATTATTATTATCGTATAATTATAATTGTAATTGTATTTTTTATTTTTATTTTATCTTACATATATATATATATATATAGTTTTGTGTCTTAAATCAAATAATTAGTGTCCCTAGACGCCTCGTCTAGGGGAATTACACAGAGAGATTGATGAAACTCACGTGTAACATTAGTTTATCATCAATTGCCGGAGTGTTGGGATTTCCCAGGGTAAAAATTCACTCCGTTTTTGTTGATCTTTGTTTCCTTTATTTTATTTATTTATTTATTTTTTTATCTTTTCTTCTCGTTTATCATCCGTACCGAACGCTTATAATAATAATAATAATAATAATAATAATAATAATAATAATAATAAAAATAATATCTATACCGCGATGATGATAATAATAATAAAAAGGAGAAAAAAAAATAGATAAAATTAAAATCCAACACATTCGAGGCAGGCGCGATATACCGCGATATATCGCACACTAAAGCATTGCGATATATTAATCTGTAATATTAATAACTTTTTTCTTTTTTTTTTTGTTGTTTTCTTTTTCTCTTCTTTTTTTTTTCCTTCTTTTTTACTGACAGCACGATACGCGTACGTAATAACGTATACGACGACGACAAGCGAAGAGGCTAAAAGAAAAAAAGAGAGAGGGGAGGGGGTGGGGGAGGGAGGAAGGAAATAAAAAAGGAAAATAACGCGTAGGATCGAAAACGAATGGAAAAATAATAAAGGCGACGATATTTAATCTCGACATAATGAATAATTAATATAAAAGTTATAGCGCGTTATCGTCGTCGCTTTAACGATTGACGAACGTAGAACGAATCTGAATTAATATAGTTCGTTGTTTTCGCTTGAATGCAAATCGGCCACGTCGAAACGTTGAATTATTGAAGGGGGGGGGAGGAAGGAGGAGGGAAAAGAAGAAGAAAAAAAAAGTAAAAAGAAAAGAAAGGAGAGAAAAGAAAATTAAGGACGGCTTTACGCAAACGAATCGTGTCTCTTTCGCGCTTACTAATGATTAATAATAATACTAATAAGAGGAAGAAAAAGGCAGGAGGAATAATAAGGAAAGAACAAATGTTTCCTATTTGATAAAAAAGAAAAAAAAACAAGAAAAAAAGAGAGAGAGAGAGAGAGAGAGAGAGAGGAAGGAAGAAAAAGAAAAAGAGAAAAGGGAAAAGCGTTACACTTTATAATTAGATATTAAAAGAGACTATTAATGAGAATTCACCTATAAGCCGATTCCGTATACGTTTAACAAACTCCTCCTCATTAATGTTAAACTCGTTTACGTTTATTCGCGATGCTCTTGAGAATGTCCTTCTTACGTTCCGTATTTTATTCGACCGACTCACATAATCATTATTTTTCTATCTTTCTCTCTTTCTGCATATCCTCTCTGTGTTTGTATGTATGTATGCGTGTGTACCTCTACCTGTGTCTTTCTCTCTCTCTCTCTCTCTCTCTCTCTCTCTCTCTCTGTGTGTGTGTGTGTGTGTGTGTGTGTGTGTTATAAATGTATCCGTAAGTATGCATTTATTATTTTCTGTGTTTGTATACGTTTCTTTATCCATATACATGTGCGTTATACAAGCGTTTCTGCCTCTCTATCTTCGCCTGATTGTGTCTGTCTGTCTGTCTCTGTGTGTGTCTGTCCGTCCATCCTGTCCTGTCCTATCCTGTCTGTCTGCTACTTGTGTATGCATGTGCGTGTATGCGCGCGTACGTGTGCGTTATACACTGATATGCATTTTAAGTATACGCAAAAGCTGTGTTTATCGTTAACCACCACAGTCGGCCTAACTTCTTATTCTCTTTTATCCCTTTTCTACGGTCTGGACCGATAATTCCATCTTATTATACACGCAGGCTACTACTTCGGTGGAAATATGATGGCTGATAGAAAAAGAGACAAGTAAAACAAGTAGAATAAAGAGAAAAAGGAAAGGGGAAAAAAAAAAAGAAGAAGACGGAAATAGAAAATATATAAAGAAAATTATGAAGATTATTTACTGCATTATTATTATTATTATTATTATTGTTATTATTATTATTGTTATTATTTCTGTCTTCTTTTTTTAATTTCATCGAAGTACATCCTGTGATTGCGACGAAATAGAAAATATTTTTTTTAATGGTTCTTCGATTAATTTCAATCGATTTCGAGAGGAAGAAAATTTCCCCTCCCCCCAAAAAAAAAAGAAAAAAAATTCTTGTCGTCGTTCTCCCAACCACAACCCTCCTCGACCCTTCAAAAATGAAAAAAGGAAGGAAACAAAGAAAATAAGGGTACGTGTGTACTCACGCGCGCGTGTGTGTGTGTGTGCGTGCGTGTGTATTTAAGTATCAAGTGTGATCAGAAGAAAAGGTCAATTGGATGATGATCTTGGGCTTTGATTAAGTCTTAAAAAAAATTAAAGCCCTTTAACGATCTGTCCCTTCGAGCTGTTGCTCGATCGGTGATCGAATGTAGCGAAGAAACGGGTTAATGTAATGCTCATTAACGCTCCTTTTTTTTTCCCCTGATTTTTCTGTTTTCTTTTTCCTTTGCTTTGTATTTTTTCTTTCCTTTTTTTTGTTTTGTTTTTTTATTCTTTTTCCTTTCGAATTAACATACTGAATGATCTCGAGAGGACTATTAAGAAAAGATTTAAACGGAGAGCCAATTAAAACGGGACGATCTATTTTTATGAATGCAATATGATAATAAAAATAATGATGATGATGATGATGATGATGATGATCATGATAATAATAATAATTAATAATAATAATAATAAAAATAATGAATCAAAAGCAATGTTATATAATACAAGTATAGAATAAATTATTGAACGTAATAATGTTTATATGAAAGAGAAGAATTTATTTTTTTTAAATAAAAATAATTTTACGATTTTAATATACGATTAATACATTTTTTTTTGAGTGATGAATAATTAAATTAATGAATAATTTGTTATTATTATTATTATTATTATTATTATTATTGTTGTTGTTATTTGTCTGATCTTACATGAGAGATACTTTAAACTTCGGAGAAAATTATTTTCTTCTTCTTCGATGAAAAATTAAAAAATTAAAAAAAAAAAAAAAGGAAATATATGCATGTATATATAAAAAAATAATTCACACAGCACGCAGAGGGTTAATAATTTCGAAAGATATTGAGCTACAACGACGACGAATAAGACACTGGTGACTTTTACGAGGCAGCACGGTCAGGAAATCACAGTCATAACTCTAATTTTATCGTTTGCTCGCTTGCTTTTCACCTCTCAAGAGCAACCAACCGTCCGTCCGTCCATCCGTCTCATCGATTTATTCTTTTAACTCCTCCTTTTTATTATCCTTTTATTTTCTTTTCCCAACCTCCACCTATACTCTCTCGTGTTTGATCTAACCATCTCTTCTTACTCATTATTCCCGCGATTTATCCTATTTTTTATCCTAATATTTTTTTTTTTTAATATAAATATATATATATATATATATATATATATATATATATATTATGTTTACAATTTTGTTCAAAACAATTTGAAATAACAAGGCTGGATCATCAACAGATTCGTTCTAATTAATCCGTTGAACATTCTATTTATAATTTATTTTTATCGGATCTAAAGATACATAAATGATTTTTTTTTTTTTTTTTAATAATAAAATCCTGTAAATAAAAAGTATTAAAATTTAAATGATATCGGCTATTCAGGATTCTCAAAGAGAAAGAGAGAGAGAGAGACAATGAGATAGATAAGATCGATGATAATCTCCACAGAGTTGTTATTACTATACTTTACCTTTTCGACCTATACAGAATTAACACGCTCCCACTGTCTAAATAACATTAACCGATTAATTGCGTAAGTTATATCGCTTAACGGTATTAAATTTGCGCAAGAAAATATATGTACATATATATATATATATATATATATATATATATACACACATACATATATATGTCAAGGGTTGAATGTTTTGTCTAAAAATAACGTATAAAATGATTAATAATAGTTGTAACTTGTGAAACGTTTGAACTTATCCATAGTCGAACGGTTAAGAACAATTACAAAGTTAATAGACAAAAACAATCCGTACAAATAACCATTTTCCAATACGTATAAGTTTTGTATAACGATCTCTCAAAATTTAATATCCCACAGTTATCATTCGACAGAACATTTTTCTATAATATTATGACAATCGAGCTGGATACTTTTTTTTATTGAAAATCTAAATGTATTCTAACAGATATATATATATAGATATATGTTTGTAAAGTTTTAATCTAAAGTCCATGTTTATTAATATCTTTGGCGGTACTTAAAATTTTCAAAACGGTTTGACGGACTATCACAAATTGTCAGATCAAAGTGTAACATTCATTATTTTGTACGTAAAAGAGATATGACTGGACTATATAAAAAGTCACTTAGAGGATATATAATTAGCAGTATCGTTGGAATAATATAAACACACACTTGCATACGCATAACACAACACACAACAAATACAAAGAAAATATTAGCAGAAATGAGAGGCATAAATGAAAGATGGACAGAGAGAAAGAAAGAGAGAGAAAGAGAGAAAGAGAAAACAAGAAAGAAACGCAAAAATAAATAACAACAATAAAAACTTACTGTACGATACTGGATATTTCCAAAATAGTTAAGAGTGTGTGTTCATCCAGAGATATAAAAGAAGAAGAAGAAAAAGAAGAGGAAGGAATTCCCGGCGGACGTTCAAGTAAGTTTTCAAAGATTCCTGCCTGTTGAACCTGCAGGCGTGTTGCGTACCAGCTACGAGAGGATAGGTGGATTGAAAAAGAAATAAATAGAGAGATAGAAAGAGAGAGAGGGGGGGGAGACAAGAAAGAGTAGGGATCTAAATGAAAGAGAGAAAGATAGAAACTCGTAAAATCGCGGTTACGCAACACGCAACTGGTGGCACACACGCGACGCAACCGATCGAAAACAAAACGTCAGTGTTGTGTCTTCCTTGTCATCATTTTCGTGTCCTCAACTTTATCCTTTCTTATTTATTTCCTTTCTTTTTGTTTATATATACTTCTTCCTCTTCCTCCTCCTCCTCCTCCTCCTCTTCTTCTTCTACTTCCTCCTCCTCCTCCTCCTTCTTCTTTCTTCTTCTTCGTTTTCTTCGTTGCTGAAGCACACGAGCACGGTTTAAACGATGTGTAGCCGAGAAAGATGCGAAATATACGATATAAAAAAGTATAGATATCGAGAGTACGGTATAGAGAACGGAGAAGGAGAAATTGAATGACAGCGAGAGAGATACGGAAAGGGATAGAGAGAAAGAGATGGAAATTGATAGAAAGACGCAAATGGAGAAAACGGATTCGACTCGAAATATAATATTACGAAGCGTGATCGTTGTAGGCGCGTCACTCTCTCACGAGAATCACCGAGCTTTCACAGCCAACGAGAGAGAGAGAGAGAGAGAGAGAGAGAGAGAGAAAGAGAGAAAGAGACAGACAGAAAGAGAGAGAAAGAGAAAGAGTTAAAAAGTGATATTATACGTGTAACAAAGGTGACAGCTGCGCTTTAGAATATATATATATGTGTGTGTATATATATATATATATATGTATATGTATATAAAGAAAAATAAAAGTCGGAATTGAAAATGAAGCTCGACGTGACCACACTCGTTCGCTACACCATCCGTACTGGCAAACGTCTCCTCTCCGTGTCACTCGTCGTCTCGCTGGCGCTCGGCACGAACCCGGACTTCGGCCGTTTCCGTCGCGTCCCCGTCGTTAACCGAACCAAGATGGCCGCCGTGTTCCGCGATGTTAACCATCGCCATCTCGCGAGTCCCTTGCGAACTATTTATTTACAAGCGGGAGCAACACGGATAACTTATCCACACGCATTTTAGCGATTAGATTTGTTTTTTTTGCTCTCTCTCTCTCTCTCTCTCTCTCTCCCTCTATTTCTTTCTTTTCTTTTCTTTTATTTTTTGTATGTATCGATCGTACGATCGACGTAGAAAATCGCGCGTGAGATATTGGCAAGTAAAAAAGAAAAGAAAAAAATGAAATGCATAGCAGTAAACTTGTAATAAATTCGTAATAAATAAGTATATAAAAAAGAAAAATCTCTTTAGTATATTATATCCGAGAGAGATTTATTTATTTCTTGTTATAAAACGAATATCTTATGTCGGTGTATAAGCGTATGTATATCGACGGTGAGAAGGAGAGGTTATAGCTTTCTGTCAGATATTATTTTCGTTGCTGGTGCTCTGACCGTTCAACTTTAAATAAGAAAAAAACAGAGAGAGAGAGAGAGAGAGACAAGAAAATAGAAAATAGAATAGAAAAATTTAACAAAAAAAAATATATATATATACATATTTCTAGATAAACGTAACGATCTCGATAATAATCGCTGGATTTCACGTAAAACTCGGGTCATCTCATTTGCACGATCAATTATTTATATATGTATATATATTATCTCGATATCTTTGGTACACGTTAGATTATAATAATTCTCTCGAACGAGAAATTTCGAGGTACGACATACGCGACAATAAACGTAAACACGCACACATATATATATATACGCATTGATTTGAATCGTTGAGATAATCAACACGAGAGAGAAAGAGAGAAAGAGAGAGAGAAGACATAACCACGTTGAATCGCTTATTTTCTAAGCATTGAAGTCACTGAACGTTCGTACCGAGTGATTCGACAATTTGCATGTACCGACGAGAGTCTATGCTAAACGTTCGGAAGAATGGTTTAATATGTATTTACGTAAGTACTACAAATATACATACTCGCACACATACACACATATTTATATATATATATATGTATCTCTTTATAAACACGCGAAGAATGCATAGAGGAGAGGTGGAAAGACGTGAATACGTCGTTCGTTATATTTTCGGCATTAAAATCTCTCCCACCTAGAAATCGTTACAAGAACCCTCGGGATAAGAGAAGTAATAGCAATAGGTCGAAGAGCGGAGGTTGATGAAGAGAAGGAGGAAGAGGTGGAAGAGATGGAGGGAGGTATAAACTCAACGACGCTTCCTGATTGGTCGATACGTATTATAACCAAACCTAAATCGTTACAAATAAATATATTGTATCTAACTATACAATGCGTCGCGTTTCTGTGTGTGTGTATATTTTCTCTTTCTCTGATGTATGATGTGTGTGTGAATTACCAGCGCAGAGCTGGTTACATACCTTGTTGGTCCTTTGACAGAAGGTCGATAAAGAACAAAATATTATACTCCTTCTGCCTTTACAACCCTTACGAAAGGTATATTGACGAGCCTGATATATGCATACATGTATATACATAAATAATAATAATAATAATAATAATAATAATAATAATAATAATAATAATAATAATTGTGTAAAAATATATGCACGCGGAGATTCCCCAAAAATCAATCGCTTTTGATCGACCCCGTTCGTTGTCCGTCGGTTTATTTCGTCTACCCTTTTTTCTCTCTCTTTCTCTCTCTCTCTCTCTCTCTCTCTCTCTCTCTCTCTTCATCGTGTCAGATCGTACATATTCGTGAGTTTACGCGATGGACGGACGGACGAACGACGAACGAACGAACGAACGAATACACAGGAGGGCAGTCGTCGTAACTTACGAACGAATTCTTTCCAAGAAATCTATCGTATCGTTCGAGGTCAAATAAATACGTGTACGTAACACATACGCACGCACACGTACGTTCATTCATACGTACGTACAATATATGTAAATAAACTTACAAAATAAACGTGTACCGTATAATAAATATACATATGTAAATACTTGTAAAAGTAACGAAGCCATATGAAAATTATTCCACGGTGAATTAATTATAATCGGTAATTCATACGATTTTTTTTCCAATAATTATTCCTAATAAACCACCGCCACCCTCCCGCCCTTCCATCTCCGTCGCGATAAATCGATTAGATTCTAATCTCCTATCTCGCGTTAAATAAATTTTTTTTACGTTGGTAACACACCAAAGGTGGAAAAAGTGATTATTATTAATAACTCTTTTGATTCGTAATGCCGTTCTAACAATAGTGGCTAGGACGTCGAAGGGGGAGGAGGACGAGGAAACAATTAAATAAATGAAGTAAAATTATTCGACGAAATACACACGGATATATATATATATATATATATATATATATATATATACATATTTTTTTTGAATATATTTAGTTATTCTTCACGTCCTGGCTTTTTCTTATGAAAGAGACGTCGTCCGTTCCGACATTATTCTGTCGATTATTTTATCGAAAGATATCGTTTACGTACGCGTTTTCGATATTATTAATCGAACGAACGAACGTTCTCCTCGATACGGATTTGCGGTGAGATAAAAAAATTTATCGGAATTTATTATTAGGGGAAAAAAGAAAGAAAAGAAAAAAAATATTAAAATAGTGTCATCGAGATAAAATAACCTGATTTAACGTAGACTTGATAAAACGCTTCTCGACGTTCGGTGACGTAGGGAAAATAGAAAGATAAAGAAAGAGAAACGAGAGAGAAAGAGAAAGAGAGAGAGAGAGAGAGAGACTACGCTCTAACCCATCGAGCCGCCTCTCGTCTGCGACGCGTTAAAATTCCGCGGAAAGGAGTTTTCACGCGGCCGAACGATTATTCCGTTTCTGTTAAGCGGCGCTTCGTTGGCGTTGGCGTTGGCGTTGGCGTTGACGACGGCGGCCGGAGCTCCAATACGCACGGATTCGATCGATAAAGGCAGCACCACTAACAGTCAGCAACAGCGGCAGCAGCAGCAGCTACAGCAGCAGTAGCAGCAGCAGCTACAGTAACAGCAGCGTTAGACGGCAGCGAGGGCGACGACACGACGACTACAACGACGACTACAACGACGACTACACAACGACTAGGACGACGACTACAACACAACGACGACGACTACGACGACTACGACGACTACGACGCTACGACGCTACGACGGCTACGACGACGACGACGACGACGACGACGACGACGATGATGACGTCAACGACGACGAGAGGGTGTTCGTGAAATTTCGTAAAGGCCGCGCTCGTAGCGCCATCTGTCGGATAGCAGATGAAACATTCGCGTATTTTATCTCGCCCGTTCTTCATCCCCTCCAACTCTGAAGCTCGCTCTATTTCTCTCTCACTCTATCTTTATCTCCCTCCCTCACTCTCACTCTCGCTCGCTCTCTCTCTCTCTCCGATACGACTCATCGGTGAAGCTTAAAGCGCATCGAAGATGGCGACAGGAGGGTAGGGTCGAGTCAGTCGCATAGAAAGGAAGCTTACTCCTCGTCCGTTAAACGACCATAAACGTCGACGTAATGTCGTGTCTGGTAAGTAAGTATGTTAGAGAGCTTTTTCGCGATCCTACCGCGTACTAATATTTTCGCTCCTTTATAGCTTTTCAAAAGAAAACCAAATTTTGCGATTCGATTCGTGAGAGAGAAAGAGAGATAGAAAGAGAGAAGGAGAGAGAGAGAGAGAGAGAGAGAAGGGAACGCGGGAAAATTCAGGTAGTTCGAAACGACGAAATTGCGAAACATATAGATGTAAAAGATGTATATATATATATGTATGTACATATATATAATATATATATATATATAGTCACCGCGAGCTTCTTCTCTTCCCTGGGAAGTTCAATGCGCTACGAGCTCGTGTCGTGTATGCTCCGTGTGATCAAAAGGAAAATGGGAGCACGATTTTATGCTCTCTGCACGCGCACTTATATGTTCTCTCTCTCTCTCTCTCTCTCTCTCTCTCTCTCTCTCTCTATCTGTGTGCGTGTCGCGTATGGCTATATATACATACATATATATATCTATATATAATATATATATATACATATATATTTAGTTCAATGTGTCGGTAATGAGCATGCACACGTGCGCAAGAGTTCTCTTTTTCTGTTTCTCCTTTTATCTTTTTCTTTCTTTCTCGAACAGAACGACTGTCCGGCTAAGAGAGAGAGAAAGAGAGAGAGAGAGAGAGAGAGAGAATAAAAGAGAGATAGCAAGAGAAGAGGTCGGAATCGACGCTTCCATTGCGCGACGTTGCGCGACGAATCAAAAAATTTCTTTCGTGACGTCATCAACGCGTAATCATCCTTGCGATATATATTTCGACGACAATACGTATTGTCGTGCAATCTGATTGGTCGAGGATTCCTTCGAATCTCGTTTTAGCTTTTAAAATGGTTATTATTAGATCGCACATGTATGCCCGTTTAAAATTAATTATGATTATTATTAGACCGACACGTACGGTTGTATCTAATATATATATATATATATATATATATATATATATATATATATACGTGTGTGCGTGTGTCGCATGTGTGTGTGTTGTGTATCTATAATTAAATGAAAATCGATCTCTTCGACGATCGAGAACGATTATTTTAACACGTGATCGAGCAAGATGCATTCGATGTCAAAGGTCATTTATATAGGGTGTCGCGTTTAGCATGATTTCATTATGTAATCGAATTTAAAATGTATCTTGAATTTTGATCGAATCCTATATACACACACACACATATATACATATATATGCGGAGACTATATACTCGTCATCATATATATATATTTATATATATATATATATATTCACACACACACACACACACACGTGCGCGCGCGCGAGA
>OU426857.1:1515000-1535000 GCA_911387685.1 Dolichovespula media | reverse complement strand
GCGAAGTGAATCGCGACAATAAAAAGAATAACGACACACGTAGAGAAAACGATCGTCGAACGACGAGCGACGGTATTAAAACGAGGCAATTCTTGAATCGTTCGAAGAAGAGTTCGAAGATCGGTAAGGACGAGTTGAAGAACGCGTCGGTATCGAAGGAAGGGAAAACGATCGTGACCAACGACGATAACAATACGAGGAAGGAGTTAAGATTGAGGATAGACGAGATAATACAGGGAAAATATTTGGTCGAACGTCAGAAGAACAACTTCGTTAGTCGAAATACGAGGAGGAGGAGGAGGAGGAGGACGAAATCGGATAGGAAGGACAGTACTTCTTCTACGGCATCGTCGTCTTCTTCCCCGTCGCAGCTTCCGCCGTCGTCGTCGTCGTCGTCAAGCGTAAAAACTCGGGGCGCGTCAGCGACCTACAGCGACGACGAGGATACCAAAAGATCGGAGAAGGATGGCAGCAACAAGAAACGAGAAACGAAGAATTCTCCAAAGAAATATTTTTGCGTCGTTTGCCACGCACGTTTCAAGGGTAGCGGCGGCCTCAGGAATCATTACAAGGTCTTCCACACTACCGGGCCGGTATACAAATGCGACGAGTGCGGCAAGGAGTTCCCGTTGAAGGAACGCTTGAAGCTCCACGTTAGAACCCATACCGGTTTCAGGCCGTACAAGTGTCCCGAATGTGACAAGAGCTTTGCCAGGAGTGGCCAATTGGTTCAACATCGTCGTACCCATAGCCAGATAAAACCGTATCGTTGCACCCTATGCACCGGTACTTTCACGTGCGCCGCGAATCTGGCTTTGCACGTTAAACGTCACAAGGGTCAGAAGGATCACAAATGCGAGGTATGCGGGAGGGGTTTCGTTAGGCGCGACGCATTGAAGAAACACTTGGAGTGTCTACATCGCGACGTCAAATCGTTCCTATGCGTTATCTGCAACAAAACGTTCAAGGGACATCTTCCGCAACATATGAGAACGCATGCTCGGGACAGGCCGCACGGTTGTGCCACGTGCGGTCAAAGATTCGCCCAAAAATCCCAATTGACCGTGCACCAACGTACGCACTCGGGACAGAGACCGTTCAGATGTTTGGTATGTTGGCAAGCTTTCGCTCATTCAACCGCATTGAAGTTGCACACGAGAAGGCATACCGGGGAAAGGCCGTTCAAGTGCGTCGAATGTGACGCCGGTTTCACGCAATTGCCACATTGGAAGAAACACATGAAGTGTATACACGGTAGGAGCGAGCCTTACGATTGCAAACGTTGCAAGAGCTTTTTCAGGATCAAAAGCGACCTGGAGAGCCACGAGAAGTCTTGCCACCCGGACGTCGAGACAGACCACGAGGGCTCGTCCTCGAATTCGTTCGGTGCCTCGAACGATTCCAACGAAAAGCTCGCTAATACAGCGAGATACAGGACTATGACGGTCGAGAGGATGCGTCTGTTGTTGGCCGTACTGTTAAAGAGGATAAGCAAACAGGAGAGATTGGACGAGTTGGGTTTCGGTAAGCGTCTCATCGACAAAGTACTTCATGACTCATTGATATCCGCCGGTAAGGACCCGGCAAACGATAAAGGTCTAACGGAGTTGGAAACCCTCACCAAGAATCTTGAGACTTTTCTCGAGTGGACCGTACCTAAGGAACACTGGGAGAATTTTCGTCGAATGAAAAAATCCCCGGAAGACATATTGGAGACTCTCACGACTACGTAGATACACCACGTGATGATCATCGGGATGAGGAAATTATTTTTGCTTTTTATTTTCTCTCTCTCTCTCTCTCTCTCTCTCTCTCTCCCCCCTTCCTCTTTGCGTCTCCCTGCTAACTCAACCCTTTAATCCCTAAAAAAAAACCACCCTCGGTATCTCTCGAACGATGCGACCCACGAGACTAACAAACGAATCAGCAAAAAGATATTTATTTTTTTCTCGGGCCGTTCGAACAAAGTCTCATATACCCGCCGTTTATCCGATAAAACGAACCGCGATTATTTTTATTTATTTACTACTTTTCCTTTTTCCTGCGTGTGTTTCTTTTTTTTTTCGTTTTCTCTTAAAACAAAAAAGAGCCCAATCCTCATATCAGATTGTCAATTCTTGTCTCTTGTAACAAGTATACAACCCCCCCCCCCACACACACACAAATCTTGCCTTCAGCCGTTGACAATCGAATGCCAATCGCTGACCAACCTTTTTCATTTTTTATTCTGATCGCGCCCCCTCCCCCATCGTCGTCATCGTCATCATCATTATCATCATTATCATCATCATCCCCCTTCACTAACAACAGCAGCAGTGGCTGCAATATCATTATCGTAATCATTATCATCGTCATCTTCGTCGTCATTGTCATTGTCATCGACAATTCCCCCATATTTTTATATACGAAGAAACGAACGAGATGATAATTATCAATTATAAAGAAGTACATATATATACATGTATATAATACACACACACACACACAAATATTACACACGAGACTGATTTAATGTACTTCGAATTTAGATCCGTCTCGTCGTTCGTGCGATTAGAACAATCGCCGTGATAGTTTCGTGAAATATAATATATAAATATCCAAACCAAACCATACCAAAGCAAAGACGAAAGGCAAACGAACGAAAGAATACAAAAAAAAAATAAAAAAATAAAAAATAAAAAAAAAATTTAAAAAAAAGTAAAAAAATATTTTAAAAAATAAAAAAAAATTAAAGCAAGATCAGGAGTGCGAAAAGAGAGAGGTGGGGCTGGAGATGAGGGGAAGAGGGGAGAGGAGGAGGAAGAGATGAAGATGGTAGACTGCAAAATACATGGCTGGTTTTGGTCGGGAAGGTCCTTTAAAAGGGCCTAAACGTTTAGACGATTTTTAAACATCGAGATTGCCCTATTTTCTTGACTTGTTTCTTTTTTTTGTTTTGTTTTGTTTTCTTCTCTAACACGGAAAAGAAAAAATTCTTCACTACGACGAGCTTAAAAAAGGCTCTCTCTCTCTCTCTCGATATTGATCGACGTTTAAAATCGTCCGATTATTTGAAGTCTCATAACCCTCCCTCTATCAACCCCTCCCCTCTCGGTCACGTAAGCTCTTTTAGCCCAACCAGTACACGTATATACGTATTTATACTTATACATATATATATACATATACATAAACACAGCGTACACACACATACGATGCGTATTATTGCTAGAACCCAACGAATCAATCAAATTTAGTTAGATATATCGTTAGGAGTAAATTAAAATGAACACGAAGAGGTAGAGTAGAGGGGAGATGGAGTGAAGGGGAGGTGGGTGCGGGGGAGATTATAAAAGGGAGATGAGTATGATCGATAGTTATAAGGGAAAAAAAAATAACAAATAAATTAATTAATTAAATTAAATTAAACGTCGACCATTCGACGTGTGATACTATTAGAAGTGAGTGAAAAAAGAAATGAAAGAAAATGAAAAAAGAAAAGAAAAAAAAAAGAACTAATATATCCTTCTTCATAGTGCCATTTTGTGATTACACTTGCCATAATTATACCAATGATCGTATCGATTGCACCAGTTATTTCGTATATAACTAATAAGTAGCTAATGATTTGCATGAAAGATATATATATATATATATATATATATATATATATATATATATATATATATCTTTTACGCGCGTAGGTGCACTTATACATATGCATACATACATACATGCATACATACATACCTACATACATACATACATACATATATATATATATATTCGTTCGATATTGTATTTTTTTTTCGTTTTTCTTTTTCTTCTTTCGGTATTCGAAACGTGAAGAAAACCAAAGCAGAAAAAATATATACACACACACACACACACACACGCACGCACACACACACACACACACACAGAACAAAAACAAGTAAATAAATTAAAATGAATTTAAAATAAGAGGACAAAATACACAGTAGTGAGATCTTAGAAAATTTGAAGAATCCTTGTTTTTTAATATTTCCATTTATATATATATATTTAGTGACGAGAGTTTACTCTCCTTCCTGCATATTTTTTAAAAATAATAATAAGAATAATAGATGATAGAAGAGAAAAGAATTTTTTAAATGTTCGTCACGCTGGATCTCAAAGCACTCTTCTTGCCATGTAAAGGAAAAAGGAAGGAAAAGCAAAAAAAAAAAAAAAAAGAAAGAAAGAAATAAAATAATGGAAAAAAATAATGCACATGATTTTAGAGAGCACACTTTTTGCACTATAGCGTTTCATACGATTGAGTCGAGGATTTTTTTTATAAAAATGAAAGTAACGGAGAAAACAAACAAAAAAATAATTACACCACCACCACCATTACCACCGACTACAACAACAACAACAACAACAACAACACGACAACAATAATAAGAGGCTATTACATTTATTTCTTATATTTTAACATTATTACTCTTTATAAACAAATGCAGGATTGGGGGGGCTAAGAGCTCCCAGCTAAGCTGGGATCAAAGATCGTTCGAGTGATTTAAAAAAAAGAAAAAAATAAATCGATTACTCTTTCGTGAAACTTCGTACGCGTGAGAAGAAAATTAAATAGTTCCGACCTAAACGGTCTCGGCAATAAAATAATTAATTAATTTTTTAAATCGCCTCGGAATTTTTTATCCGTACAAAAAAAAAGAAAACTATTGGCCACCCCCTTTCCCTGTATATTACATTTATCGCGCATAAGAATATATAATATATTATTATTATTATTATTATTATTATGAGAGATTTCGTTATGTGTTCATCGATTTATTGACCTAATCGCAATAATGATTGGGTACGAGTTACTAGTTTCTTCTTTTTCCACCCCTCCCCACCTTTTTAGATTATTATGTGTCCGAAGTTCATCGTAAATAAATGAATTAATAAAAAAAAATAATATATATATATATATACACGCATGCACATATACAATAAATATATATATATATATATATATGTAAGTTAGGTTTGATACCTTTTGTATCGACGCGCATTCGTTTTAGCTAGGTGTTTAAGTAAATGTGAACAGACAATAATGGAAAAGAAAAGAAACAAAAAAAAAAGAAAGGATTGTAAGATTAATATATATTATAACCATTGAAAACTAAATTGAATTAACAAAAAAAAAATAAATATATATATATATATACACACACACACACACACACACACATATACATATATACACACGTAATGACATAGAGACACACGCGAACAATACAAACAAGATACACCTGTAAATGTTTAGCATTAGATGATTAGAAAATTAACGATAAGACGGAATAGAGTGAGAAATAAAATAATTTACGTATGAATTAATTGTAATAATGCGTTCGCCTGAATTGTAGTGAACTTTTTTTTGTTTGTGTTTTGTTTTGTTTTTTCTTTAATCATTATTAAGAAACAAACAAACAAACAACAACCAAAGTAATAATAATCCTTCGACCGATAAGAGAAAAACAATCTCGAGGATATGAAAATCGAGATCACCGGTGTAATTCAGAAAGTGGTCTAATTAAAAGGGTCACATTTATGGCTTATGAGATATTTTAATATTTTCTTTTTTTGTTTTTTTTGTGGAGGGGGGAGAGGGTACAAGTCTTACCCTAAGGAGGTTCTAGATCCTATAAAAATATTAACGAGAACGAACCACAAAATAATAATAATAAAAAAATTAGCGTGTTGTTCTCGCGAGTTATACTTATTGATTCTTCGTTAGGGGACTAATTAATTAAAATTCTCTTTGAACTCGATTATGAATCAAAAATAAATTCTATATGTCTGAAAAAAAAAACAAACCACAAAAGCAGAAAGGTCAATATATCAAATGACTTTTATAAGACCACTTTCAATGATTACCGGTTCGTATGAAGATGTCAAATTCGAATCCAAAGACGCTCTATACATATATATGCAATATATATATATATATATATATATATATATATATATATATATATATTTATATTTACGTATATATAATTTCTCTCTATTTTTTTTTTCTTTAATGATAATATTTAATTGATCTTTTAATTTTCTGAACTTTCGTAAAGAAGAAGAAGAATAAGAATAAAAAGAAGAAAAAGGAAAGAAAAGAAATTTGAAAGATTTTTGTTGTTGTTACGAAGCTTTATATATATATTATATATATATATATATATATAAAGAAAAAAAAAGCTAAAGAAGCTAAAAAAAGGAAACACGAGAGAGCGGATTCGTGGTCGTTTATTTCTGACCACAAAAAGAAAGAGAAAAAGAAAAATACAAGAAAAAAAAAATTTCCATGTTCGTGTAACACATACGTACGTACGTACGTACGTATGTATGTATGTATGTATGTATGTACATAGAATATGCAACACAACGCGTGTAAACTTATTAACATAAACGATACCGTACCACCATCGTTATTCTTCCGTCGAGCGTAGTCGTCGATGGCTTATCGTTTTCAAATTTATACGACGAAAGATCGAAATCTGTGCTCTTTTATTCTTCTTCTTTTTCTTCCTCCTCCTCCTCCTCCTCCTCCTCTTCTTCTTCTACTACTCCTTCTTACCGGTGCGAATGCAAACGAGGGGTCAAAGGGCATCGGATGTGTATCGAGGTCAAAGTGTACGTAGGAGACGCGCGTCATCGTTGATGCGTCTTCGTTAAAGAGAGAGAAATAAGGAACAAAAAAAAAAAGAAAAAGGAGATAAAAGTCAAACGCATAATACATCATTCAATGTTCATTTGTACGTTCGATTATTAAACATTGTCTGTATAATGTTTGAATATGATTTACAGTGCCAAAAAAAAAAAAAGAAGAAGGAAAGAAATAATTTTCGACCACAACGCGTTGCTCTTATTCCTATAAATATAGATATCTATATAATAATAGAAATATTATTATTATTATTATTATTATTTTTAATAATGTTTATATAATTTACAGTGCCGAAAAAAAAAGACAAGAACAAAAATGAAATTTCGACGACAACGCACTGCCCTTTTATTCACATATACCATATATAGATATCTATGTATAAAAATGTTATTATTATTATTATTATTATTATTAATTATTATTATTGTTAACGCTATTATTATTATTATTATTATTAACTTTCGCGTGAAGAGCCGATGTACGAGTCGAAGGAAAGTTGAAAAACGATATATTGAAATGTTTTATGTTTCTTCTTTTTGAGGATTATTATTATACTATTATTAGAGTATAGATTGTTTATCATATATATATATATATATATATTATAATTTTTTTCTCTTTCTTTGTTGGTGCCATACACATTAAGTCGTTTATATATATATATACAATATAACGTACGTAATGTAATAAAGAAAGGAAGGAAATTTATTTGAATAAAAATGTTTCATCTTTAAACGCGTCTCTCTTTAGCGTTTTGTTTGTTTGTTTGTTTGTTTCTTCTCTCGTTGTTTTTTTCCTCCCTCTATCCCTTACATGCTCCCTATCCCTTACATGCTCCCTATCCCTTACATTGTACGCGTGTGGTCTATCTTTTTATATTTAACGAAAAGGTATATATATATATATTAAAAATTTAATTTTATATTAAAAATTTAATATACTTGGAATATATTTTGTTCGATATATTTTATTGAAAACATAATCTCAATTATACAAAAAAAAAAATATATATATATATATATATATATATATATATATATATTTATATAAATTTTTCGATACTTATAGCCTATTAAAAAAAAATATTTTTCATATACAAAATTGACAGATCTTTTCTTTTTTTCTTGTTTACTTGTTTCTACGTGTTCTTAATTTTAATATTATATTAGGATATAACGTATATATATATATATATATATATATATATATATATATATACGTTATATATATACGTATATATACGTATATATATATATATATATACGTATATATATATATATATATATATATATATATATATACATATATATACGTATATAATGATTAATCTCGATATCATGTAACTGTTATTATTATCATCGTAAAATACTTAAGAAAATAATCAGACTTACATACGACAATATATATATATATCACCATTTTTTAGGACCTTTTTTGTAGAGAATACCTCATTATTGTTCCTTATTATTGTCTCAATATTCCCAATTAAGTTCGAAGGATTCTTGCATGTCCAATAATAATCCAGTAATACTGAAAGACTGAACGAGGATCAAAGATTAGTTATAAGGATCGAAAGTTTTATAAAAAGAAAAAGAAAAAGAACCTTAGTATAGATCATACTAATTGTAGTATAATATTAAATTAGAGAGAGAGAGAGAGAGAGAGAGTATAGTATTATATCTTATAACGAATAAATAATAGTGATTGATATACATACGTATATAAATCAAAAAAGGAAAAAACAAAAAAGATTCTTATTCGTTGAAAAAAAAAAAAAAAAAGAAACTTACCGATTTCGATGGATCGAATTTAAACGAAATATCGTTGTTATTTAAAATAACACGAGAGAGCGTACTTTTCACTCCCAAAATTTGGATCCTGCCAAGTATCATTTTTTCCTTGAACGTACCACTTTGGAAAAATGTAGAGCTTAACGTTTGATTGTTAGCCACGAACGACAGCCACGTGTATTCACTTTTCTCGATGGAATCTAAAAAAAAAAAAAAAAAAAAAAACATTAGGAGAAAAGATAAAATTAAAAAAGAAAAAAAAAAAAAACAAAACGAAGGAAAAAGAAAAATTAAATCCTTGATTTCTGTAGCCCCATTCGTTTTCTCGATTTTTTTTTCTTTTTGTTTTTTTTTTTTTTTTTTTTTTGAATTTTTACACGACCTATTTTTTACCTAAACTATCGCCGTCGTCCCAATACAATTCTCCTTGAGCGAAACCAAGCTGATCCAAGGCAACCAATAATTCAAAACTATTCTTCCTGCTCTCCGTGGTGGTGGAGCCGGGTTTTTGTGCTGGCAATATCGTACCACCCCGTATCAACAAAGGTATTGTGTCCAACGGTGCGTCGAACGTAAATCTTTGACCGATCGAGAAGAACGATTTCTTCGTATACAAATCGTACCATAGTCCACGCGGTATATAAGCGATCACGTTAGTTTTGCCCTATAAATAAAACATAATTTTAGTAAGGTTTATAACAATTTTTTACAAGTTCAACAAGACTTGCAACAAACAGGATTCGATGATCTTTATTACGAATAAAAATTATAACTTGAGAATTAATAGATTTCTTTACCTCCTCCAAAACCGGATTGATCATCAAGGATTTTCCCCACATGAATTGCGTATCAATATCGTACGTAGCTTTGTCGTTGATGAATCTGATCGAGGAAGAAAAGAAAATGTTTTTTTTTTTATCAATTTCAAGATTTTACTCTGGTATAAATATAGTATTTTTTTTTTTTTTTTTTTTTTATCTATGTAGCATACGCGTATAGTTTTTTTTATGCATACTCGAAAAATAATGGACGAGCAACGGTCTCTCCAAATTTATGTGCTCGGAAAAATAGCGTGTACAAGTACGGCAGGAGCCAGTAACGTATGGTGAATGCCCTTTTCGATGATTTCACGACTAAATCTCCCAAAGCTACTGGATCTTGCTCCTAAAAAAAATATATATATATATTATATACATACATACGTACGTAGTATATACATAGAATAAAATTTATATTTATTTATATTCATATAGATAAAGTACAATTTTTAAAATGAAATTAAAAAAATAATGGCACAAATTAATGATTTAAATTCAACTATAATTAATATATAAAATATCATTAATTGAAAAAAAAAAAAATATATATATATATATATAGCTATAATGACTGCATTCCGATAGAATATTTATGTACTCACTATCGTACTATCCTCGTTGTGATTTCTCGCAAAAGGATAAAATGCACCAAGTTGCATCCACCGATTGCACAATGCTGCAGTTGTATTTCCATTAAATCCACAAATATCAGCACCTACCATCGGTATTTGAAAAAGATTGAAGTTAAGTATTTCAGGAATACTCATTTGTAAATCGTACCTAATGAACAAAGTAGACAAAATTGAAAACTAAAAAAAGAAAAATAAAAACACGTTTTTTTTTTTTTTTTTTATATATATTAGTCCTTCTTTTACCATGTCGAAAAGTCGTCACCAGACCAATGACCAGCATATACCCCATGGCCAACCCATGTAGAGCGTGAAATTATGAACGGCCTTTTCTTCCTGATGTTAGTAAGAGCACTGAAAATATGTATATATATATATATTTTTTTTTCTCTTCGATTATTTATATCGACACATTCGATTAACTTTATAAAAATTGACAATACTTACTAGTTCGTAACAATCGCATGACTAATGCCATAAGTATTATGAAGATTATAATGTGATCCCAAATAATGTTTCGCATTCATACATAATGTTTTTACGGCCAAATTTTTCCCCACAAGCTTTGGCGTATACTCTGGATAATCTAATTCGTTGTGAATGCAACCATTTTTGTTGCCATTGTAAAAGTTGGATGGTTCATTCATATCCTTGTAAAAAAAAAAAAAAAAAAAGAAAAAGAAAAAGAAAGAATTACAGAATATAAAAAAAAATACACACAACAAATTATTTTAAAATAATAATGAAATTAAGTAAACACATACAATCCATGCACCGTCGTACTGGAAATTGTTATGCATGTCTTGCATCATATTCAAATAATAATCCTTTGTTTTTGGATTGGTGAAATCGGGCCACACCGTCGATCCTTTATTCCAAACTTTTCCTTCGAATGGTCCATCGGATATCGCATCCCTTACGAATATTCCCTCCTTTAAACCTTCGTCGTATGGACGATAAGATCCACTTTTTTCTGACACGCCAATACCGGCATCTATCAATGGAATGTAATGCATTCCTAACTATAATACATGAAATAATACATCACACTTTTATTATATATATATATATATAGATTAATAGTTGCAAATGAAATTATTATAAATTTCACATACGTTATGTAACTGTTCAACGAATCCTGGTAAGTCTCTAAACGTTTTTTTATTATACGTGAAATCATTATTCTTATCCATATAATCTAAATCGTTCCATTGCGTATCCTAAAAATAATAAATTTATATTAATTCACATTCTCATTTTTATAAGTAAAGTATAATATATATATATATATAAATTTACGAATATATTACAAGTGGAATTCCAGCTTGTACGGTTCTGTTCCATACTTCTTTAGTTTTTTCCAAGCTTCCATATCCAAATCTAAAAAAACAAAAAAGAAAAAAAAGAAAGAAATATAAAGAAAATAAATATTTCCTTAAATCATTATGAGGGTAAAGAAAATATTACCGGCATAAGTGAAAACCTAAGGACCAATAAGGTGGCATAAATGGTTTACCGACAATTTCAGAATATTGCCTTGCCACGTCCTGAGGTGTAGGTCCCAATAAAAAGTACATGTCAAAAATACCACCGATACTTCTAAAAGTTACAGCGGGACTTGGCTGTAATATTGTTTCTGTGAAGGATGATTAAATCACGCAAAATGTATAAAATTTAATACGAAAGAAGAAGAAGAAGAAATATGAATGAAAAGGATTTATCTATACGTACCCATCGGATTGCTATTTAAAAATAATACTCCGTGACAATTTCCTGATTCTTCTATCATCAAGTAAAATGGATGAGAACCATACAAATTCGCCTGTATTAAAAAAACAATTTATTTTGATTTTCTCTTTATAAATTAATCACGATTGAAATATTAGAATTAACAGAAACTCACGTGTTCCATCGGTGGTTGATCCATGTTAAACATCGTATACCGTTGCCAATCGTTTTTTACTTTCAAATGCGTTCTATGTTCTCCAATACCATAAATGTCATGCGAAGGTAATATGCCACTTATTTGTAAGAATTGATCGGCGAAGATAAAACCACCGATACCAATGGAGTCAAATCTGCGAATAGAAATACGGTATTACGCATAATGTTACGGGTTGTTTGAATATTAAAGAAAGATTTAAATTTACAATGTCGTGTTGTCAGCGGCTCTATCAATCTTAAATCCAACTTTTTCATCATCCGTGGTAAATCTGTATTTTGGTTTATCTGAGAAATAATATGAGGATGGTAAATCAGATCTTATCGGCCATGGAGGCTCGTATCTTTGATTCACAGGATCATAAATCTACAATAATATAGATAGAAAATATATGTTGATTATATAAAAAAAAATAATTACATTATTAGGATAGCATTCATTTATACCTTAACGCGTATTATCGAACTGTCGATCATTGTTGTCTCCATTTTTACAAGTGATATATCTCTTTTGTAAGCGGATTTTCTTTTCAAAGCAAGAAATCCAGAAAAATTGTTGTCTTGCTGACTATAGTTCTCGTACTTATAAACACTCCAATTATAAGGATAATAACAATAAGGAACATTTGATAATTCGTTATCATATTTTACTGGATTCCAGCAACACCTTCTTTTCGTGCAATCCGATTCGGTAGCTCCAAATTCCGGAAGACAATCGAATCTCAATGATATAGGAACTTGCTTACACTGAAAAGACAATGCATAAAATTTTATAATTAAAATCGGTTCAAATCGTTTATACGCGCTGATTAAACAAAAATTGGACTAGTTACTTGCAACTGACTTTCCAGTTCGTTATTAACCGTTACTATTTGATTGGCTTGCATAATAATTGCAGCATAGATGTCGTCTCTTTCTTTCATAATATCTTTGAAAATCTCGAGATTTTTATTCATTTTGTATCTCCAAGTTTCAAGATCATCGGTAATGTCATTCACATAAACCATTAATTCCTTGGTTCTATATATGGAATATAGTGAATGCAACACGGCAAGTGTTATAACAAGAGATAAAAAAATTACGAGCTTTTTGATGACATAAAACATAGCGTATTTGATGATGAAACGTTTTTTTGGATCTGCATTTCTCGTTACAAAGGTCACTTCGTTTTCATTTGCCTTTAATATCTCCACCTTAACTAATTTGGAAGATTCGTCGGATTTATCATCCTGTTTAACATTTTTAACGTTTTCTGATGGATTCTTCTTAAATTCATTGTTACCCTTGATAATCATTTTAGGGCATCGGTTTATACCGCTGCGATAAGAAACACAAAATTGATATCGTTTAATTATTTGATTGATATAATAGCATTGTTATAACGATAATAATAATAATAATAATAATGACAGAAAACTGTTTATAAATATAAAAAAAGAATTATTCAAAAAATAATTCCAAATCTCAAAGCGAAATTCATAAATCGATAAATTATTATCTCGCGTAAGAAAGGAAAAAAAAAAAAGAAATCGTCCTTATTGCACATCACAAATTCTGGATGAAAAGGTATTACCGAACAAAGATACACATTTATTTCTAATTCGACAAATATATTTACCATATATATACATATATATAACCTCGAAATCGATCAAATTTACGTTCGACGTTAATTAATATCACTTATAATTAACTAAACGTTCCTCACAGCGAACTCAGTTTGATAACCTCACTTCTCAAAAAAAGAAGAAGGAGAAAAGAAACACAAAAGTAAAACACAATGACATTTGTTATTGAAATAGAGTGCAAGACACTTTAAAAAATATCTTACCGGCTTTCTCTCGATTGGAACGCGAGTCTTTCGTAATTTTGCGCTTTCAGCTTCAGAAAGAAATTGTCTCGAGTCTTCTTTATTCAGTCGTTAACACCGGAATACGTTGTTCACTCCACCAAATGAAAGATTGCAACTTATCTTATTGCGCGTATATTTAGCATCATTATGTCTCATCCTTTCGTATATACATGCATGTATATACATACATACATACATACATATATATACATATGTGTATATGTATTTCGAGGAAAAACCCAATATACATATATTTGCGCGGAATAAAAATAGTTTCCTTTAAAATGAAACAATTTAAAAAATACCACGAATGATAAGCAAAATTTAATTTAAATTTTATAGAGCACGAGCGCCCTCGATTGTGTTATTCTCGTTTGTTCGATAAACATTGATAATAGATCGATACTTTCCATATATGTTTAACCTTCGATATTTTTCTTTTGGTTTTTGGTTTGGAGAGGAAAATTACGCGATCGTACCGGAATCACAGTGATCTTCAGTATTTTCGCACACGTCGCGTTGTTAGTTTGTCGTTCGGTAATATTTATATTATTCAATTGATTGTAATCGATTGCAATAATAATAAAATATTTAGTAAACAAAATGGTATACGTATTGTATGCGTATATGTATACGCACGTGCAGAGTTGCATTATTTAAGAAGACGAACGATCTCTTACGCCTTTTACGATAAATACAACGTTTCATTATCAAGAGAACGACCAACACAGACGCGTAAATGCTATCTGTAAGTTGAATATACCAGTTACAGTTACATTATATGCATACGTTAAGTTAATACGAGAATGCGGCTATATGATATGCGGATAACTTATTTTGTTCCATTGTTTATTATCGTTGATTATTGTGTAAGAATGCGCTAGACTAATAATTTTTAAAAGAGAATTACAATGAATGAATAAATATTTCGATATAAGTGCAGAAATAAAACATTTAATATTTTACGAACATACTTTGGATACAACGTAAATCTTTTATCTTTTATGGGTATAGAAATATCTTAGGTTTTTTCAATCACATTATTTTCCTTTTCGCTTTCGCACTTATGTACGATTTCTGGAAAAATAATAATAATAATAATAATAATAAATAAGTTGTATAAATGTTATAACGTGCGAGCGAGATTAATCGATCGATATAAAATAACCTTACTTTTAACGATTTCCCGTAAGACCAGGATCGTCGGTGATTCTGGAATGTCGGTTAAAAAGTTCTTTCCCTCATCGCAACATCTTGCAATCAAAGGATCCAATGGTAATGATCCTAAGAAATCAATATTTAAATCGGCTGCCATAGCACGACCACCGCCCGTCAACGCAGGAAAAATTTCTGAGGAATTCTGAAGGGAATTATAATTTTTTTGTGTGTTTTTTTTTTCTTATTAAACCGACATACCTTTCGAAAAAGACTTATTGTATTTCTCCGAATAAAATTGGAAACTTACCTTACACTTAGGACACACGAACAAGCTCATATTTTCGACTACGCCTAATATCGGAATGTTTACTTTGTTACAAAAATCTATTTCTTTTCTGACATCCAACAAGGCAACCTGCTGAGGCGTAGTGATGACAATGGCACCTGTTATACCCGCACCTTTTAAATATGTGGTCACCGACAAATGTTCGTCCGAGGTACCAGGCGGAGTATCCAGAATAAGATAATCTAAATTGCCCCAATCGACCTCAGACAAAAATTGTCGTATCATCCCATTCTTTTTAGGGCCTCTCCATATTACCGCGCTGCTTGGACTATCAAGTAAAAATCCAATTGACATCAGTGACAAATTATCTTCGATATACTGAAAATACTCGTTAATGTTATTCATCTGGAATACTTATTGATTATACGCTCTGTATATAAAATGTATTTATTAGATTACCACAGGAGACCATCCTGAACCACTTTGATGTATTTGTTCCCCAATTGCTCCTAACATCCTTGGTTGTGATGGACCACAAATATCAATGTCCAATACAGCTATCTAAAGTCCATGTTATAAAACAAGAATATTTGAAAATTGATTTATTTAGACATTTAAGCATCATTATGCATATGTAACTAGAAAGCAAAGCTTGTAGTATGGCTATATATAAGAATTGTGATAATCAATAAGAGGCTGGTACAAGTTGATACGACATAGATACCTATACATCTATAGATATAGTTAAGTTTTTGGTATTCTTCTTAAAAGGAGAAGGCACAATAGAGTCCGATATGAGAGCATGTACATAGAGAATCACATGGATGTGCTTGGGATAGGAAAAAGGGTATGTATGATATATAATTAATTATTTTATTTACTTTGAAAGAAGAACAATACTTACATTTTTATCAGGATTACTATCAGCCAGAATTCTAGATATCAATGATGTCATTGTACTTTTACCAACTCCTCCTTTGCCGGATAAAATCAGGATTTTGTGTTTGACATTAGACAATCTTTCTTTAACCAATTCTATATTAGGATCCGGTTGTTTCGTTGCACCAGACGCGCATAACACTTGATTCGGACATCCAGCACAAGCCGATGCTTTACCTGCATGATCGCTCTGTGTACCAGGACAATCTGCAAATATTCTGATAATTTTCTGTCTAATAAGAGAAAATTGTTTTTAAGCGATATGGATTGGAAAATAATTAGAAAAGACAAACAAACAAACAAGAAAAAATAATTGCATAATAGCAAGAGACCTCTTTACGTTTGTAATAAATATTTTTATATTAATCGTTTTTGCGTTACCTATTGAAATAATAAAAACAAACGAACTTTAGACAAAATTCTAACCTTCGATTTATTTTTACGAACAATGACAGTATATTGTCGATTGAGCTTGTATTATAATACGATACGGGCACAATCGATATGATAATTAAAATTGAAACGATTGATGTAAAATATAAAATAATAACGATCGATAAATGTGTCTTACGTTCTGGAGCTGTACTTGGTACGTCTGCCATGTTGAGAAATATTATAAATACTGAATCATTATACGCGCGGTAATCGAAATGAGAGGTTATAAATATAAATTAATTAAAATTCTTTTCTTCGTTTAAATAATATATCGCGCGAGTCAATAGATTTCGAAAGCAAAATTTTTATATTTTATTTTTACACAAAAAGGGATAGTAAAATCGTGTCTGTTAATCGATTATTTGTTCGTATGATTTTCTTTTACAAATATATGGAGGATGGACGATGTTTCGTCGAGATTCTAAATATTTATTGATTAAGAATAATGAATTTTTTTTTTGATAGCAATTACAGCCATGGAGTATCGTTGGTACGTCGACGCCATACATGGAATCAAAAATTCCTATCCATGTAAGCGACTACAGTCGCACGCATCATTTATTACCTTGGAGACCTAACACAGGATTCGAAAATATTGAAGTTATACCATTGTACGTTTATTATTTATTATTATCGTCTATATATTATCAACATTTCATTGTTAATATAAATCCACAAAATGTGTTGCTACGATAGGGCTAGAAAATGTATATCAAATTATCCATTGGACGCGACCGGTAGCGTTATGCACAAGCCGTTGAAGTTTCCTGATTTAGTAACGGGATGTCATAGAGATTCTGCACATGCATCTAGAGCTGCTCTTTATACTAGATATACTCCAAATGAATGGTTTCAAAAGCAAATTAAATATTATAATGAAGCGGATTCTAACAGACACTTATCCGAAAGATTGAGACACGACGCTTTGAGAATAGTAAGGTATGCGTTACAAAATTTATTTAGATTATATTGATAATGATCTTAATTATCGACGTACTCGTAGAAACGCGGAAGAGAAAATACAATATGGGCAACTGGATACCGGAAGAAGACTTGGTGAAAGAATAAATGATGTATCCTTTTGGCGAAATGAAATTGTTTCAGAATTGGAAAGATTATTACAAGAAATAGAAAGACTTCAGGATTGTCGTTCTGTTCTAGAAAAGGCAATAAGAGATATCGAAGGGCCATTACATATTGCAGAAGAATGTCTTTATCATAGAGAAGCTAGAAAAGGTATAAGATGATCATATGATGTATTACTTTATAACAAATTTATACGAGATAAAATTTATATGACACAGGGACAGAACTTGTTCATGATGAATCGGAAAAATGTTTGCTGAAAGAAATAGAAAACTTAAAGAACTGTCAGAGAAATTTAGATGCGTGCCTTGACAAATGTAAAGATCAGGTATGTCGTTAACATTTAATATTATTTATTATACGCATCTAACTCTTGTATTCCTGCAGTTGAGAAATTGTAGAGCCTCCCAAAATCAACTAGAATTAGATTTGAAAAACAAAGAAAGCGCATTAGGTATAGATATGATGTGTCATCAGTTGAATAATTATAGCCATGGACTACAATATTACAGTGGAATTGAAAAATATGATCCTTGGTAATAAAAAGCTAATTTTGAGGTGACTAGTAATTTATGTAACTCCATATTGATTTAATTGAACTTTTTTTCATACTAGTCTCTCAGAACAAGAATGTTGGGCAGAAGCAGCAAACCGCATAATACAAAAATCACAACACGAAAGGAATATGTCTAGTCAGTTGCGAACGAGTGCAGAAGCTCTTATAAACAAAGTGGCTCAAGAAATGTGGGATTCGTGGAGTACTACAAACAGTGCTTTGACAAATAGATCTTCTGAATTACTTGAAGCTAAAAATAAACTGCAACAACACTTACAGAAGGTATGATATTAAATGATCTGTTATATATATACATATATGTGATCTATTGTAGGTACAACAAGAAATATTTGATGTTGAAAAAAATATGGAATTAATGCGTAAAGCTATTGCTGATAAGAGCCATGCAATTAAAGTTGCACATACGAGATTAGAAGCCAGAATGCATCGTCCAGACTTGGAATTATGTCGCGATAATGTTCACTCAAGGTACCTCTCTGTCTTCTTTCTTTTTTTTTAATATGTTTCATATATAATATCTTGCATTCATTTCTATAGCCTTCAAAAAGAAATCGATGAAATAGATCATCAAGTAAAACGTATGCATAAAGCTTTGAAAGAACTTGAGGATCAACATCAAAGATTGTTGAGAACGAGAACTGCATTGGAGCATGATCTATCTCTTAAAATAGATGCAATATATATTGATAGAGAAAAGGTTTGCGGTCTCAGACGCGCATATCCAGTTAATGCATTATTTAGATTTTAATTAGTAGTAATATATACATATTTAAAGCTTTAAGCACGCACAACATACATAACTATATATACATATATATAAACATATCAGATCATATACTACACTTTATTGAAATAAACATAAAACCTAGTGAGATCTAGGTTAAAATTAATATCGAAATGATTCAATTAAAATTATCCACTATATTTTTCTTTGTACATTATGAAAGTAAGAACTTTTGTTTCATTACGACGTTCCGTGTTTTTTTATATTACTCGGCAAAGGAATATTCAGGTTATCTTTTGATTCAAAAAATGTATATGACAGTGCTATATCATCGATATACTCCATTTTAGGATCTTCATTGAACTCTGGATCAATATAAAAGAATACTGGCATATCGACCTAAAATAAACATAGTCCTCTTTAGTTTTTTCTACATCAAGATGCATTGATACCTTTAGATTTGAACTTTGGAGAGTTACCTGTTCGTGCGGATTCAATAATTGCTCTTCGAAGCAAAAGCATTGAATTTTATTGAAATACTGTCCTACCTCGAATGGAAGTACATTATAAGTAGATATCCCTATAACCGGTTTATCAGTTGGATTTTTAGCTGTATAAAACGCCAATGCTGTCTCTCCTGGGACTACAGTTATTTCACGTTGTAAAGGTTTAAAATTCCATGCCATCGATGCTGCTACGTCTGCATTGAACTTCACTTTTATTTTCCTTTCTTTGATAGGCTTCATTGTTCCTACTTTGCTGTCGTCGTGACCGACCACGGTTCCACCGAAACTATACGCCTAATTTAGATATTACGTAATATAACTCAATGAAAGAATACAATACTTTAAGGTTGTATAAAACAAATAATTACGATTGTACATCGAAATATACCTGACAAAATATTCTGTACAATGGTACCGCTGCATAACTAAGCCCGACTACAAGTATACCCAAGCCGGTCATATAAAGTGCGGTCGATTGTGATCTTTTTTTTTGTTCAGGATTATGGTACTCCTTCATTAAATTTTTGGATATGCTCGTAGATATATTTCTTATACCATATCTGCTCGTTAAACGTCGACAATGTAT
>OU426857.1:1497500-1510000 GCA_911387685.1 Dolichovespula media | reverse complement strand
TACTGCCATCACACTGTGTGTAAATGTCGTTTGCCGGTGAATGTGTACTAAATTGTTCCTTTAAATGTACCTGTTACTTTTTTTTTTATTATATATATATATATATATATATATATATATATATATATATGTATATATGTATATAATTTTTTCTTTTTTTTTATTCTCTTTAATCGAAGATTACGAAATTCTTATAGACTACAAAATTATATACGTTTATTTCCACTGTGTTAACCTTTTCTACATCGCATATACACATACATACATACATACATACATACATACCTACATACATACATACATACATACATACATACATACATACATATATACATATGTATACGATATAATATGTATATATATACGAATTTATATTATTATTATTAATTATACCCTTTATCCTCTCTTTGCTTTTGTTATATACACATATATAACGTACATAGGAGAAAAAGAAAAATATTAATCATTTATTCATACGTACGTATCTAGTACATAATACATACATATACATACATACGTACATATATATATATATATATATATATATATATATATATATATATATATATATATGTATTATTTATCAGTAGACTGCGGACATACATATATGCAAATATTATACATTACTTTTTCATATTGCATAAATTTTTTCGTATTTTACATAAAAGATAATATATGTGACTTACAAATATATGTTACATTATTTCCTATATATTTTACACATAAAAAATTTTCCCCTCTGATATTCCGCAGTCTATTTATCAGACTATTTTGTTACAATTGTATTGGCACTGCCGCATTTAGACCCTTATAAACAATATTATACACGAAGTAAATCGATATATTTTTGTCTCTCTCTCTCTCTCTCTCTCTCTCTCTCTCTCTCTCTCTAGGTTTCTTTTCTCTCTTTTTTCTTTCCTTTTTTTTTGTTCCTCTAAACATAACACCTCCCTTTTATTTTCTTATTTTTTTTTTAATTAATTAATTAATTAATTTATTTATTCATTTATATAATTTTTTATTTATTTATTTATTTATTCATTTGTTAATTTATTTATCTTTTCTTTGTTCACAACTCATACGTGGCACCATATTGAATCACAGCTTATATGTCTTAGTCTTTAAGTAGCGCGACTGGCACTTATAGTTAATTATTTATATAAATTATTTATATTTATTTAAGCATCTTTTCTGCCTGATAATATATTAACGAAAATGAAAATTTTGCATATATATATATATATATATATATACTCTTTTAAGCGTGTTAGAATAATATATATATACATACATACATATATATATATATATATATATATATATATATATATATAAATATATATCATTAATATATGGGATATGCCAAATTTGGACACCCTCTTTTGGGACACGCGTGATTAATATAGTATATAATAATTATATAGTATCTAAAAGAAAAAGAAACAGAAAGAACGAAACAAAACAAAACAAAACGAAAATAAAATAAAATAAAATAAAATAAGAAAAAGAAAAGACGGACGAAAAGAAAAGAAATGCAGAATTTTCGCAGTGATGATGCAGCTTATTTTTCTTTTTTTTTTTTTTTTTTTTCTAAATGGCAGTAAATCAGTCTATTTTCGGTAACGTTACGTATATTCGAGATCGTAAGCTTATCATTTGAGGATACTGATAGTGATGGAGAAAATAAGAAAATTTTTTTTTTCACAACGAATTAATACGAACAGTTTTCCGGTAATTGTAGTAATAATAAAATTAATAATAATAATAATAATAATAATAATAATAATAATAATAATAATAATAATAATAATAGTAATAATAATTATAATAATAATTAAATTTGAATAATAATAATAGTAGTGGTAATGATAATTTTTATAATATTTCTACAAATGCTTTAAAGTATCGAGCACCCGAAAAAAAAGAAATATATATATATATATATATATATAAATAATAATGATTATATCTAATTAAAAAAACACAAAAAAAAGAAAATAATAAAGAAAGAAAGAAAAATAGAATAATACAATTACTTGTTCCGGAGAGTAGCTAGCCTAACATAATAAAAATATTATCTTGCAATGTATAATTCTAACGAAGAATAGTAGGGGATAACAAAGAAACTTACGTGTCTAACTCTTTGGAAGACCTCGTTGAACTGTTAACGAATAATTTTCAACTTCATTTTCAAACATTCCCCGCGAGACAAATCCTATTCGACTGTTCAATATGTATAAACATGGAACCAACAAAAAGAAAACCAAAAAAAAAAAAAAAAAAAAAAAAAAAAACAGATTGGCCTATCAAAAATTAGTCTAATCGATAAGAAAGAGGGAAGTACATTATCTCTAGACAGTTTGAACTCGTTCATTACCGATATATGTGTACATATATATAAGGTTTGGTCATAAAGATGAACAAAAAAGGATGAAAAAATAAGAAAAAAAAAAGCAAGAAAGAAAAAAAAAAAGAAGAGAAGGGATCGAGTAAGACGAGAAGCTTTAACGTCGTCGGTAGTGGTTGTAGTGGTAGTAGTACTTCATGGTTTCTGATGGGTGCGCATGTGCAACAAAAGATTGTGCTTGTGTTTAGACTTTTTGTGACAGATCGGACACTCGAATTGTGGTTCGACGCCGCATTCGAATCTGATGTGACGATTCAACGAGTGCGGCCTCGTGTACGCGTTTCCGCAACGTAAACAAGAGTAACCACTCGAGTCACCACCGCCACTGTTACCGCCACTGCCGCGTGCGTTAACGTTTCCGCAATTTCCTTGTTGATTGGTGCTAGTATTGTTATCCAAATTGTAAACAGGCCCACCACCACCCTCTTGGACGACAACCTTTTCCAAATTGTTCGAGCAATCCTTCGACTGTTGTTTTCTAATCGCGACGTGTTGTTGCTGTTGCTGTTGTTGCTGTTGTTGTTGTTGTTGTTGTTCCTCATTATCGGTTACGGCCTTTCCGGTAGAGCTAACGCTTTCGGCCATTTGATTCTCGGCCATCAGACGTAGATATAAGGTTTGGTATTGATAATACCAATCGATGGCCGCACTCGGCGAATACTTCCGTTCTAAAAAAGACAGAAGATTTGTCAGTCGTTTTACTCTCTCTCTCTCTCTCTCTCTCTCTCTCTCTCTCTCTCTCTCAATTTATTTCTCTCTCTCTCTCTCTCTCACGCACACACGCACACACATACACATACAGGCGCGCGCCCGCTTACACACTTATCATCATCATCATCATCATCATCATCATCATCAATTTTTCCCATCCTTCTCTCGTTGAAGCTCACCTAAATTATTTTTTTGTCTGTCTGTTTGTTTGTTTGTTTTTTTTTAAATATATATATATATATATATATTTATATATACACATTGTTTCGATTTTTCTCTTTATCATTGTTATCTAAAGACGCGTTTATTGTTCTCTCTCTCCTTTTTTATTTTTATTTTTATTTTTATTTATTTATTTTTTTTTCAAACGATATTTCTCCTTTCTTTCTGTCTCTGCCTCTGCTTTCGTAATTTTTTTTTTGTTTATTCGTTTTTTTTTTTTTTTATTATTTCGTTATATGTATAAATTTTTTTTTCTCTTTTTAATCGGCAACGGTATAATAACATTGAAGCACGGACGCAACACACAGCACAATTATATAGTGGTACACGTATAAACCATTCACCAATAGAAGCGGCATGATATATCACGGGTACAAAGAAGATTGATCCTCGAGAGATTCTGGCTTGTTTTGTTTTTTTTTTTTTTGTGGTTTTTTCGTTCTTTTTTTTTTTTTCTTCGAGGTAGGGGTAAAAGTGAGGTCTCAGGCTGAAGGAAGTAAGTAAGGATAAAGGCTTCTCGTCGAGTCATTTACTATCGTATTTTTCTATAAAATCGTTTATTCATCATTTCATATTATATATATATATATATATATATATATATATATATATATATATGTATATATATATATTTATAACATAAAAATTATACAAAAAATTAATGTATAACAATTATATATACGTTTATATTAGTTTTATTATATATATATATATATTATTATAAATTATATGCATACTTATTAATAAGAAAATTCGTGAAACGCGTCTTAAAGTGCGGACGTTTCGTGTAAGAGAGAAAAGAATGAGAAGGAAGGAAAGAAAGAAAGAAAGAAAGAAAGAAAGAAAGAAAGACAAAGAAAAAAGACAAGAAAGTAAAAACAATAAATCGAAACGTAATTTTTAATAGGAAAATCATTTTTCTTAGGAACGACGATTCGTTGATTCGTATATATATATATATATATATATATATATATATATAACATACGTCTTATCTTCTGAACTCCGAGAGTGAGGAAGATAAGAGAGAAGAAAAGAACAAAAAAAAAAAAAAAACAAGAGATAAATAAAAAGACAAAAAAAAGGAGAAAGAAAAAAACAAGAATATAGACGAAAATTAGGCTCGCGATCGTATTTTGATTAGCGCTTGTTTGACGAGCTGCAATCGCCATAATCCATCTCAGTAATAATCTTCGTCTCTTCGGCTTTTCCGATAATCCACGAGACTCTTGACGGGGCGTCGATCTGTTTGGAAAAAAGTTAAATCTGTTTAAAAAGAAAAAAAAAAAAAGAACAATAGTTATAAAAACATCGGTGTCGTACGCGAACGACGAACGTGGGCGGCCCTTTTTTTTCATTTTTACCCATAGCCGCTCTTCCTCGCGTAGGCGCCATTTGTAATCGGTTTCCCCCTCCCTCCCACGTATAGATCGCGCGAACGTGATTGGTCGTAACGTTCCCGTGACTTTCTTTTTCCTCGTTGGGAAAGCGATATGCGTTACGATTTAATGATAAATCGTGTTCGTCCAATCCGATGATACGCTCGTAAGGGCACACGGAACAAGAGAATTTCTTTTTCTTCTTCTTCTTATTCTTCTCTCTCTCTCTCTCTCTTTCTTTGTTACCGCTCTCTTACCGTTCGGTGCGAGCGTAACAGACTCGTCACGCCATTTTTACGGCTTCGAACGTCACTACGTTTAAAGGGACGTAGAGAGAGAGAGAGAGAGAGAGAGAGAGAGAGAGAGAGAGAGAGAGAGAGAAACTACGACGTTACTTATTTTCGATTCCTTTATTTCGTTTATTGATGGCCGACTGGCTGGCTGGCTGGCTATTCGTCGAGAAGATTTCTGAAATTCAAAGAAATTACTAAATTTTAACTACTGCTCTGTTTATTCAAGTTGCTTGGTGGAGGAGGAGAAGGAGGAGGAGGAGGAGGAGGAGGAGGAGGAGGAGGAGAAGGTAAGAGTCGCGCGTACCTGGGTCTTCTTCTTCCTTTTATTCTTTTTTCTTTTTGGATTCTGCCACGCTACCGATCTTGAAAGTGTCGAGAGGAACGTGGAAATGGGGTGAGAGTAGGGGAGGGTGAGTGGATGCGTTAAATAGCAACAAGAAATTAGTATCATCGATCGATCTCGATAATCCACTCGGAATCCTTCATCGAACTCTTATGTTTCCTATTCAATGAATGGGAATTGATACAAAAATGAGATCCACGTAACGTTCTTTTTCTTTTTGCATCGTTTCTTTTCTTTTCTTTTTTTTTTTTTTTTTTCATCTATATATTTATCCTCGATCCGTACTCGTTACAAATCGTACCTACCATAATTTTCGTATATCGCCGTGGTATCATTCAATCTCTAATGGTCGTGTGAGGAATTTTGTCTGTTTTTATTATTATTATTTTTTTTTCTTAACGCTCGCGTTCACCCTTCCTAATATACACGATACGAGAAAACTGATTTTTTTCTTTTCATTTTTTTCTTTTTTTTTTTTTTTTTTGAGTAGTAGACGAGACAATTATTTCGCACGCATTACTCCTATCTTCGTCGGCGTTATCGTCCTCGTCATCGTCATCATCGAGAAATTCAGCGAATCACGGTTACGTCGTCACTTCTTTTTTTTTTTGTTTTGTTTCTTTTTTACCTTTTTTGTCTTATCTTTTCTTTTTTTTCGTCCTTTATTATTTCAAATTCAATTTAATCCGTGGATAATAATCAATCGTGCAACCGACGGAATATATAACGATATTTATATGGCGACAATAATAAATAAATAGACGCGAGACAAATCATTGAATCATGTCATATATGTCAAAAGTCATCGCAATTTCACACATTTTTCTTAGGCAACACACGCGCAAACATATATATATATATATATATATATATATATATATATATATATATATATATATACATATTACATCCGCACAACCCTCGAGGACAATAGGACGATCCAACGAGGCGATGCATTTGGCGCCATGGTACATCTTTAACGAAATAATTAATTATCAGCGCTACGATGACGTATTTAGACGACTCGATTTCTAGATCCCTTTCGATCGAGATCAGCCGGCTACGTGGGCTATCCGATTATTATTACATCGGCCGCGCAAGTGGGCCCATTTTCTTTTTCTTTTTTTTTTTTATTTAAATTTCAATTACGCTAAACGCCCGTTCCCCGTCGTCGTGTCTCTCTCAACGCGTTTATTATCACCTATAAAAGCACCTTTGTCTGTCTCTCTCCTCCGTTGTCGAAAACGTTCCTCGTACGTACCTAACGAAACTGGGCTAAATCTATTTTGAGCGGTCAAATTAAAACTAACATTGAAAAGCCGAGTTTCGAGTTTCGAGTTTCGAGTTTCGAGAGTGAGAGAGAGAGAGAGAGTGAGAGAGAGAAAAAACAAAATAGATAATGCTCACAACGTTCAAGATCACAAGAGTTTATATCTCATAAGATAGAAAGAGATATCGAGAGATAGAGATAGAGAGAAAAAGAGAGAGAGAGAGAGAGAGAGAGAGAGAGAGAAAAGAGTTCAGACTCTATGATGAGCGGTAATATGATTTTTAAGCTCGTAACGATATTTGAATTTTTTATCGCAGGCGTTACAAGCAAATTTCTTCTCCTTATTCCCGCAATCGACCCTTTGGTGTCTCTTCAAGCTATCCTGCCATTTATATTTCTTTCCGCAATTGTTGCAAACGTATTGGGCTTGGAGTACGGAGATGTAGGACTCCCCGCCGTAAAGGTGCCCTATCAGATTACTCGGACCTGCTTGTTCAGAGGCCTTCGACCTCTTATGTCCCAGGTATGACTGATCCTGATCCTCACCGATGCTATGGGTATTCTTCTCCAGCATCCAGAGTGCGTCGTAATCCTGAGTATCATCCATAATATCTGCGGGAATAATTAAGATTGCCAACGGTTAGGTTCGTCTTTTTATTTGTTTCGTTTCATTTCATTTCTTTTTATTTTTTTTGTGTGTTTTGCTTTGTTTCGCTCTTTTTTTTTTTTTGTTCTTTTTTCGGTGTTTCTTTTTTTTTTTATTTTTTTATTTATTTTTTTTTTTTATTCGTTTTTTGTATTTTTCGTTTTCGGTTCAATGACGGTTGCTTCCCTCTTTTTCATCGTGTATTCCCGATCGTGCCAAACAATTTCCTTTGTTGCAGTAAGGTGTGTGTCTGTGTGTGTGTGTGTGTGTGTGTGTGTATATATATACAATATATATAAATATATAATATAAATATATATATATATATATACATATATATATATAAATATATAATATAAATATATATATATATGTATATATATATATATATAAATATGTATACATACGCATAAAAATAAAGAAGGTAGGAGTGCTAAGGGAATGATGGATCTTGGATGGTTTTTCTTCTTCTTCTTCTTCTTCTTCTTCTCTTTTATTTTTTTTTTCTTTTTTCTTTTTCTTTTTTGCTCCCCCAATCGATACAACGCATCCCTCTTCTGAAAATGTTCTTTGTCATTGGTAATAACGATTGTCGAGGGCGGCGGTAGGGAGGGAGGAGGGAGGGAGAGATCGCATCGCGAAACGTACGTAAAAGTGTCGGCTTCTTTTTTTTTTTCGTTGGAAAAAAATTGTATGCATAAAGAAAACCTTCGGATATGTACCTTTTTTTTTCTCTTTTCTTTCGTTGAGCAGATTTTTATTTATTTAGAAAAATTAATTATCCCTCTCTCGAATTGATCATATATCGATCACGATGGATTGATTCCTCTTCGGACGAGATCTATCGGGGGTGGGGGGAGGGGAGGAGGGAAATATATATTACGTCCAAGTGACGATAAAACTCGTCGCGCGGGAAAATGATTCGACGATTTCTTTTTACTTTTCTTTTCTTTTCTTTTTTCCTTTTTTTATCTTCTTTTTGTTTTCTTTTCTTTTTTTTTTTTTTAACTGAAAACGGACACTCACAAAGGATGATGGTAAACATTGATCAGATTTTTAAATTGATATACACACATATATATATATATATATATATATATATATATATATATATATACGCATCGGAAAAGTTCGACGAGTTCAAATTCGCACGCTTACAACAACGTGACTCAATACTGTGTCTGTACGTATGTGTGTGTTTGTGTGTGTGTCCGAGTGCGTGTACGTGTACGTGTACGTGTGTGTGTCTTTTTGAGATCTCTTTATCATCTTTTATTTTCCCTATTTATATATTTTCGTAATCTAGGAGAACGTAAGGTAGGACAGGGGTTGAGTGAGGGTGAGGGTGAGGGTGATGGTGGATCCAAAAAAAAAAAAAAGAAAAAAAAATGTTCCTGAAGTTTATAAGTCGTGTTTCGCTTTCGCTCATCGAACACCGTATAGATAGAATTAGCATTCGAAATCGTCACATACGAGGAAAAAAAAAACAAATCTTTCGCTCTAACACCACACGTGACCAAACACGCACACACATACAGAGAGAGATGCACGCATTGCGCACACGCAAATATACACACGCACACACGTGCACGCCCGTTCATATAAAAATCTTTATATACTCGTTACACAACAGTCTAACGGGTGTTCCTTTTCCCTCTTTGTTTTTCAATGGTTCATTGTGATTTATCTTTATCATCGGATTATAATAATGCATGACAAAGCTAACTGGATTAATAATGAAACATATATCACGATGTATATTTAACTCTGTCTGATGTACATACATACATACATACATACATACATACATACATACATACATACTTGTACATCGCGCGTTTGGACTTTAGTATATTACACATTTACATGGACATTGACATTATCGATAATTAATTAATCCGACAATTGATATTCGCTGAAATTCAACGTTTTCGTCCTAAGGAAAGAAAATAATGGAAGAATAATGGGAAAGGGAGAAGTAAAAGGAAATGGAAAAAGAAAAAGAAAATCAGAGAAGACAGTAAGTATGATCCTCCCTCTCGACGATGATAACGATCCCGAACTATTATCGTGCTGATAATGTAGAGACAGTTAGGGTCAAAAAGAAGGGGTGGAGGGAAGAAAAGGAAGGAAAAAGAATAGAAAAAAAAAATAGGGAACGATTGTGAAGGCAACGACGACGACGAGTGAAAAATAAAATAAAAAAGAGAGGGAGTAAAATAATAAAAAAAGAACAAATAAAAAGAAAAGAAAAATAACGAGACGCTGAAACGATAAGAGTAAAGCGTGGAGACACGAAAGACAGATAGATAGATAGATAGATAGATAGATAGATAGACAGACATAGATAGAGATTAGAGATTAGAGAGAGAGAGAGAGAGAGAGAGAGAGAGAGAGAGAGAGAGAGACGTCTTAGGAGCTCCCAGTTTTGTCAGTCTTGTTGATGACGGAATGAACCGTGTCCTTGTCAGCACAAACGAGTCGTTGGTGTCTCCTCAAGGTGTCCAACCTTCTGTAACTTTTGCCGCACTGATTGCAAGAATATTCCTGGTGTGTTAACCTCTCCAAATTCTCTTGACGGTCCTGTAGAGACGCCAACAAGTCGTCGCACTTTTGCTGATGACGTTTCAAACTGTCGACCCTCGTGTAAGTTCTACCGCAGCCGTCGCAACGGAACTGCTGGCACGATTTGCTGCTACTTCCGCCTCCGCCTCCTCCGCCTCCGCCACCACCCCCGCCTCCTCCACCGCTGTTACCGGTTCCTGTACTGTTTCTACCCTGTATCACGCTAGGCTCGACCGGATTCAGGATCGACGAATCGCACAAAAGATAATTCATCGTTAATTGTCCGTGAAATGGTACCTCACAAATCTCCGGATCTTCGTCTTGATGATGATGCTGATGCTGATGATGCTGATGATGTTGCTGATGATGCTGATGATGTTGTTGTTGTTGTTGTTGTTGTTGATGGTGATGATGATGATGATGATGTTGTTGTTGTTGTTGTTGTTGCTGTTGTTGCTGTTGTTGCTGTTGTTGTTGTTGTTGTTGTTGTTGTTGTTGATGATGATGATGATTCTCCTCAGCAACCCCGTTGCCCTTGGTATTCTCGCCTGAAAAAATAATACATTGACTAGCGTTAAAGATCCACCCGAGATCAATTCCATCGATCACATTTAATTGTTTTTCAATGAAATTCTTTTATCGAATATTATTTTCGTTTAACGTTCCTTCCGATAACGATAAATAAACGATTACGATGAGTAAACCATGCACGTGCTTATTAACGCTTGTTTCTATCGATTGTTCATTCTGTCTCAATCTCTCTCTCTCTCTCACTCTCTCTCTCTCTCTCTCTCTCTCTCTCTTTCTCTCTGCTATGACTTTTTCATAGGCACAGTTAAACAATCTTATACATATATACATATATATACATATATATACATATATATATATATATATATATATATATATATATATATATATATATATATGTACATATAAAATCTAACATGATAGATCGATGATACGATCCAACATGAACAATATATATATATATACACATACACATATATATATACATACGTTAATATCAACGATGATAACAAATATAAATTGTCGATATCGTTGAAAAATTATCCACTCGTTTGCATCGTACGACATTTTTATTTAGATCATTTCGTTAAATTACAATGCGAGTTTTTGTGTAGTACGTGTGTATGCGTGTATTCGTTCGTGTGTGTTTGTGTGTGTGTTTGTATGTGTATTTTTTTTTTTTTATTTAATCTTTACCCTCATCTTTCGAATGAGATAAAAGTTGCGATCGGGGGTTGGGGTGGAGGGGTTGTTGCAAGGGCGGGGAGGAGAGCGACGAGGGGCGTCGTACAGACCGATTTACGGATTCAAATACGTCGATACTTTTTTGTTTCTTTTTTTTTTTTTTTCTTTACGTTCTCGATCATTACCGAATCGAGTCTCGTTCACGAACAACAAGCTTTCGTTTCGAGATCGACGAAGAACACACGTTCGGTTTTAAAAACGTATAACACGCAAGATTCACGATGGAGGATCAAGGCACGCGCACAAAGAGAGGTCGTTCTTCTTAATTCTTTTGCATTTTGTCTCAGAAAAAAAAGAAAAAAAAAAAAAATAAAAGGAAGGAGAGACGAAAAAAAATAAAAAAAAAGAAGACGAAAAGAGAGAAGAGAAATCACGACGTGGAAAAAGGAAAGAAAAAGAGATATCTCTTAAACGACAATCCAAAAATCTTGCAATTAATCAGTGATATTAAAAAGGAGACGAAGAAGAATGAATAATAATAATAATAATAATAATAATAATAATAATAATAATAATAATAATAATAATAATAAGAATAAGAATACGAAGAAGAAGAAGAAGAAGAAGAAGAAGAAAAATAAGAAAGAGTACTCTGCACTTGATTTTTTTCTTTTTTCATTTTTCTTATCTTTTCTCTTTTTTTTTTTTTTCTCTTTCGTAGTAAAGAATAAAATACAATATATACATACATACATATATATATATATATATATATATATATATATATATATCGAGAGAGAGACTAACAATAAAGAATTATCTCGAGTGTGTGTTTTAAGACGTATCTATTATAAACAGAAGAAACATACAAAAGGATCCTTCTTCCTCATTATCATAGATCATAGTTGACCTAACGAATCGGATTCGGGTAGTTTGCCGGCATGTACCGATTGCATATGGGCCAACAATGACATAGCCCTGACGAATTTCTTTCCGCAAAATCTACAAAAGACCCTTTCTCCCTTGATCCTACAATATTGTTTTTCGTGTCTTCGGAGACTGTCGAGCCTCGAGAAACTTTTTCCGCATTCCTCGCAAATAACGGTCGCGTTGTTCTTCGGCGTTCTCTTGCGGTGTTCCTTGTTCAAAGTTGCGTTCTCGTAATCGGCCGCGACCACTTGAAAGAAGCTCTGAGGTATTCCGTATTCCTCCTCTTGTTTGATGAACCACTCGGCAAGATCCACGTGCGGATGATGATCACCTGCGAAATACGAAGAGATAAATGTTAATCGTGATATACGAGGCATTAAACTTCGACTATCTGGCCCTCCGTCAAAACAAGAGGGATGAAAGAAGATAGAAGAAAAAGAAAGAAAGAAAAAGAAAGAAGGAAAGAAAGGGAAGGGAAAGGAAAGAGAAAAGGACGAACAAAATAAAAAAAAAGAATCA
>OU426857.1:1470000-1490000 GCA_911387685.1 Dolichovespula media | reverse complement strand
GGGATGGGTAGGGTAGAGGGGTTGAAGGATATATCGATCGAGAGTATGTCTCCTCCGTGTGTTTTAAAGAAATTAAGAAACGTTATGCCCAGCGGCCAAATATGTCGCGTTACTTTTCTTTTGAACGATGTGATGTAACTTTCTTTGACAGCCGACGATGTGGGAGTTCAATACGAATCTGTGCTTGAATCTTCGCTCGCATATCGGACAGACTTCGCAAGGTACAACACCGCATTCTAATCTCTTGTGACGGCTCAAGGACGTTGGTGCCTTGTATGTCTTTCCGCACCTGTTGCAAACGTATTTGGCCTCGCAGGTATTACCACCACCACCACCATTCCTCGTGGCTTGTTGTTGTTGTTGTTGATGTTGTTGTTGTTGTTGTTGTTGTTGTTGTTGTTGTTGTTGCTGCTGTTGATGATGATCCCTTCTCTTTTGGTATCTAATAGTTTTGTACGGTAAATTGGTGTAATCGCGCGACCATAAAACGTCGTTCCTATCCTGTTGATAATGTTGGACGTCCGGCGAGATTAGCATTGTCGCTAGGAGACCTGAAAAAGAAAAGATTAATACGTACGTTAGTCGAAATGACCTCTTGCACGTTACCCCGCTCCCCTCTTTTTCTATTTTTCCTTTTTTTTTTTTTTTCTTTCCCCCTGTCACATCCCTTCACATTTCCCTTCTTCCTATCCTATCCTATCCTATCCTATCCTAACCACTTTTTAATTTATTTTAATTTTAATTTTAATTTTAATTTTAATTTTAATTTTAATTTTATATTTTTTTATTTTTATTTTCTTTTCGCTCGGAACAAAAATATCTACGACGAGAGAGACAGACAAATAGATAGATAGATAGACAGATAGATAGATAGATAGATAGAGAGAGAGAGAGAGAGAGAGAGAGAGAGAGAGAGAGAGAGATAGATAGATGGAGAAAGAAGGAGAGTAGGAGGGTGGAAGGATGGGAGGGAGGGATAGAGAGAAAGAGAGAGAGAATTTTTTTTTTCTTTTCTATGAAACGCTGAACGACTTCTTAGACGACGGAACGCGATCGTAATTAATTGGCGTCAGGTAAAATCAGAAAATTCTTTCGGGGGGTTGGGGGAATATAAAAACAAAAAAAAAAAACCAGAAAAATAATCACAGCCGTTAAAATTTCTACGTACTATGTATCGTGTTACGTCATTATATTGTTATTGTTATTAGGTTGAACATTTAGCTTGAGGATTTATTTGTTAAAATTATTTCTCTCTCTCTCTCTTTCTCTCGATCGTTCTCTTTGGGATACGAGGATACGAAGGATAAGAGTGAGATAGAGAAAGAGAGAGACAGAGAAAGAGAGAAGGAGAAAGAGCGAAAATGAACTCGCAGGCAAGCATAGACATTAATTTCGTGTCCTCTTAAGTGCAGTTGCAATTGTTGGTTACTAAAATGATAGATACATATACATTGCTTTTTTATTGTTTTTTTGTTCCTTTTTTATTTATTTATTTTTTTATATATATATATATAAACGCATTGTGTTATTCGCTGATAAGAGAGAGACTTTTTTGTGACTCGTGCGTTATCGCAAGCAATTTTCAGATGGAAAGAGAGAGATAGAGATAGAGAGAGAGAGAGAAAGAAAGAAAGAAAGAAAGAAAGAGAAAGAGATAGATAAATAGATACATAAATATTTATATATATATATAAGTATATGTATATAGATACAGATATGTATAAGTATATAGAGTAAGTTGTAGTACCACATTGTCACTTTTATATATATATATGTATATATGTATGTATATATACATTATATATACATATATACCATATAATTTATTTCTCTTATAAATTAAAATTTATTTTCTCCTAATAAGCGTATACACACACACACTCATTCACTCACTCACTCACTCACCCACTCAAAGATATATTTCGTATTATGGGTACCCATAAGTGTAATCAATGGATTATCAATGTTTAAACGTACACACGTACGCGCCGTGGCCACGGGAACTGAATCACTCGTTCACATAATCTCATCAAATTTTTCTATTACATCATTGTTTTCTAATCGATATATATATATATATATATATATATATATATATATATACACATACATATATATTGTACAATTATCGACGTCGTCGTTCAATCGCGAACAATCTCTTGTCTCGTCTTTCTTCATCTTCTTCTTCTTTTTTTTATCCTTCTTCTTCTTTTTTTTTGTTCTTCTTCTTCTTCTTCTTCCACTTTTCATCTTCTCTTTTCTTCTTTTTATTCATTCATCCTCGTTTCCAATCGACGATCCTTCGCGGAATCCCAAACGACAATATCATTTAAGATATTTCACGAAGAATTGTAATTTGTTCACCCTCCCCTCCCAATCTCTCGCACGATTTGACCTTGAAGCTGACTTCGGTTGGAGATAAAAAAATAAAAAAGAGAAGAAAAAACGGCACACGAATCTTATTGAAATTTTTTCTTACGAAAATCCATGGAGAAATTCACAATTCGGTCGCGGTCCCCCTTGATTTTCCACGAGGTTCCTTTTTTTTCTCTTTACTTTTCGAAATATCGACAAAAAATAAAGAAAATAAAAAACGAAGAATTAAACCGCATAAGTCGCGCGTCTACGGGACACTCGTTGTTTTTTATGGGAGAAGATTCGTAAGCCCGTTGTTTCGTCTCTCTCTTTCTCTCACTCTGTGCGTGTGTGTGTGTGTGTGTGTTTTGGGAGATAATAGAATACCCTTTTCTTCCTTTCTCTTTTTCATTTTCTTTGTTGAAAACAATAAATTCACAAACAAACGCTTTACAATATTCGCTACACGTTAGCGCACGTTTCGGTGAGATTTAAATCGAACTTAATCGATATCTTATTTAATCGAACTTAACCAATTTGGCCTTAATAAAATACTTATTAAAAAAAAATATATATATATATATATATATATATATATATATCTCGACGACTTATGGGTAGCCCATAATAAAAGTATCACTTATAATCTCTTCGCGCTTTCTCCCCAATTTTTTTATTTATTTATTTATTGTTTTGTTAATTATTTTTCAACGATCACCGGGGGTGGGGGTGGGGGTGGGGGTGGCGGGTCACTCTTTGGTCGAGAATTGATGAAAATCGAAAAAAATCACAGACAAAAAATACAAACGAACGGGCGAAAATATAAAAAGAAAAATAAATTGCGTTTTGAAGAATTTTTTTTTTTCCTTCAAAATATTCAAAGGTGTAAAACGTAATATATATATATATTATATATATTAATATATATATATATATATATATATATATATATATATATATATATATATATATATATATTAATGGTCCTCGTGTCACCATAACAAAAAAAGGAGATAAATAATATTAGATAAATAATATTCTTTTTTCTTTTTAATTTTTTTTTCTTCTTCATCTTCTTCTTCCTCCTCTTCTTCCTCTTCTATTTCTCCTTCTCTCTCTCTCTCTCTCTCTCTATATATATATATATATATATAGCGCGTTCACGTGAAACCTCTTTTTCGGCCGCACGATGACAGATGGCTCGTTAATTTGAATCTGTGGGTGAATTTTTTCCCACAAATCGGACATGTCTCTTTGGGTTCAACTCCGCACTCCAATTTGAGATGTCTCCTCAAGGACGTGTGCAGTTGATAGGTCTTCTCGCATCTCGTACATTTGTAGACGCCTGATTCCTTCCTCTGCGACATATTAATCATCCTCCTCACCTTCAGCAGCCTCGGCACTGTCCAACAGAAAAAAGAAAAAAAGAAAGAAATATCGGAGTAGATCGGTTCGTTGTTTGTTCGTTCCTGTTTTTTTATATTTTTATATTTTTTTTTCCTTTTTTCTTTTATCTCTCACACGTCACACTTCGATCCCGCGCGTGTCCCAAATGTTCGACAAAAAAAATGTTTCTCCCTTTAATTAGTCTCTCCTCCCCCGTCCTCCGATCGAAATTGTTTTCAGTTTAATTCCGAATGCGAGTTTTATTCGTACGTTCCTTTTTATCGTACCTTTTTTCTGTTTTTTTTTCTTTTTTTGGTTAATCATTTCGCACGGAAAAAATAAAATCCAAGAATGTATCGTTCGAGATAGACACAGAGAGAAAGATATAGAGATAGAGAATGAGTGAGACAGAGGAGAGAGAGATAGATAGATAGATAGATAGATAGATAGAGAGAAAGAGAGAGAGAGAGAGAGAGAGAGAGAGAGAGAGAGAGAGAAAGAAGAAAAACATTAATATATAATATAGAACGATGAACGATGAAAAGAGTTGTATATTGTATTTGTTACGGATAAATTTAATATCGACGATTTATTTTTTTCTTGTTATTTTCTTTTCTTCTTTCTTTTTTTTTTTTTTTTGTAGGTTTACAAGAATATTTTGGTCGCTGCAACGTATATACTTATTTTCATTTTGTTTCGTTTTTCGTTTTTTTGCTTTCTTCTTCCTTTAATCGAATCGCGTGCGAGTCGATAAATAAAATCGCATAAGTTTCGGAACCTTTTTCGTTTTTTTTTTTTTTTTTTTTTTTTTTTTTTATATAAATCGAATCTACATACGCCTTACTTTCGATCGTTTCTTATAAAGGAGAATAAAAAGAGAAACATATATGTATATATTTATATGTATGCAGAAGAGAAACAAGGAAAAATGATGAAAGAACGAGATGAAATAAATAAAGGAATGGTGAATCAAAGAGAACAAAAAATAAAAATAAAAATAAAAATAAAAATAAAAATAAAGAACGATTATAGCAATAACGAAACGAAAAGAATGATATTTTCAATGGGTTCGACGGTAAGCCAAATTGAGCTTTCTCACGCTGCAACTCCTTTTTTCTTTTTCATTTTTTTTTTCGAAACTTTTCCCGCACATCGAACGAACGTTCGATTATTAAGTTCGATCCTGCCATTCCTCATTCGATAATCGTTACATCCTACCGCAATTTCGACCGCGAAAACGCGGGTTTATCTCGAGCCGCGAGAGGGGTGGGCGGTGTGTGCGTGGGGTTGGAAGGGGATGGCGGTAATTTTGTAACGCCCTCGCCCTGAAAAAAAAAAAAAAACCAGAAACAAAAGAAAGTCCAAAATTACATTCGTTCGATTCGACAAAGTTCTTTTTTTTTTTTCCATCGTCGTTGTTATTCGGAGAGAGGGGGATGGAAGGGAGGGATGGAGGGAAGGAGGGAGGGAGGGAAGGAGGGGGTGGGAACAATTCTTATTTCCTCTACCTTTGTTCCTTCTCTTTCTTTCCATTTATTTTCCTTTCTTCCCTTCCTCCTCCTCCTCCTCCTCGCTTTTATTTCGTTTTTTTTCTTTTTTTTTTTTTTTTCTTTCCATTACCCTTCACGTTTATATTATATAATAAATATAACGAACAAAATTATACTCGACAATCGTCATCATCGTCGTCGTCGTCGTCATCGTCGTCGTCATCGTCATCGTCATCATCATCATCATCATCATCATCATCATTATTATTATTATCATTATCATTATCATTATCATTATCATTATCATTATCATTATCATTATTATTATTATTAATATTAATATTTTAATGACCTCAATCGGGAGAGAGATAAATAACATTCCGTACGTGTTAAGAGTTTCATAAAGGTGATTTTATTTGGTCACTTATTTTTTCTGTTTTTTTTTTTTCTTTCTTTTTTTTCTCTTTTCTTTCTTCTTCCTCTTCCCTCGTAATTCCCTCCTCAAAATTCTCCCTCGCCGTTACGTCCAACCGCAATCCTCCGATCGTCCTCCTCTCGTTCGGTTCACTTGATTCCTCTCTTTCGGCTGCACGACGTCATGTGACACGTTAGATTGTACTTGTGCGTGAACCTCTTCCTACAAATCGGACAGATCTCTTTGGGCTCAACGCCGCACTCCAGTCTGAGGTGCCTTCTAAGGGACGTGTGCAATTGATAACACTTCCCGCATCTAACGCACTTATGCACGAGCTGAGTGACATTGACCCTTCTCTTCGCCTTCGTCAGCAGCCACGGCACTGTCCAACAGAAAAAAAAGAAAAACAACGGGTCAGTTCGCTTCTGGTCATCGCCCTCCCCCCCCTCTTCCTTTCCTCTCAACTTCTTCAGCCCTCCCACTCCTCCCGCCCTCCCACTCCTCCCGCCCTACCCAAACAACAATTCTTTCTCTCTCTCTTTCCTTCTTTTCCATTTTCCTTTTTCACCCCTTTCGTTTCTACCCCTCTCTCCGTTCGTTCCTTTCGTCCTTTTCTTTTTTTCTCTCTTTTGTTTATTCTTTTTTCCTCTTTACGCGTTACTTCGATCGAAAATTTCTCCCCGATTGGTGTCGTCCAATCCTCGTGTTCCTACAATCTCGAAATTTGGCGACACTATCGAGCGTAATTCGTGTAACGATTTGTGAGCTTTTTTATTCCGTCTTTTCTTTTTTTTTTTTTTTTTTGTTTATCTTTTAATAGCTAAAAAGAAAAAAAATCTTCGACGGTTTCGTTAAACGATAAGGCCACGGGTAATGATAGAGATAGATAGATAGATGGAGAGAGAGAGAAAGGAGATATATATGTATATATATATATATATATATATATATAGAGAGAGAGAGAGAGAGAGAACGTAGAAAAAACATTAATATATAGAACGACAATAGTAATGAGAAAAAGATAGTTGCGTAAAATAATGCGCGCATCGACAATATTATCCCCTGTCGTTTTGCAAAAAAAAAAAAAAAAAAAGAAAAAAATACTTCATTCCTTTTTCTGCTCCGATACGAGTTTTCTTCTCTTTTTTCTTTCTTTCATTTTTCTTCTCGTTTCTTTTTTTCTTTAATCAAATCCGACAGGACAATCGAATATCCCGACGACGATACAAATTCAATCGTCGTGTCGTAATCGACGATCTTATTTCTTCATGATTTTAATTTAATTTAATTTAATTCATTTTAATTTAATTTAATTTAATTTGTTTAGTTTTAAATCGCCGTTAGACGCCTCGTAACGTGCAAATAATCAATAATCGTGAATTTTTAATAACCACGGACGTATACATAGTACCCGAATGGATAATACGACGGGAAAAAGGATCAAAGCAAAAAAATAAAAAGAGAAAAAAAAAGAAAAGAAAAGAAGAAGAAATGAAAACAATCGATTAAGAATCGCGCGATCGAAGAAGAAGAAGAAGAAGAAGAAGAAGAAGAAGAAGAAGAAGAAGAAGGAAATAAAATTTATTTTCTTTTCTTTTCGAGGGTTGGTAGGGGTTGGGGGTTGGGAGTAAGGGTTAGGAAAAAGAATTGCGATATTATTTATTGGCTAAAAATCGATATTACATATCGTCGGGCACGTGTGAGGCCTTCGTCGAAATGCAAACGTTAACTTTAAGAGAATAAAACAATTGTTATTGTTATCGTTTGTCGTCCCGAGTCCCGCGTGAGTTTAGACTTTGTAAGTCGCGCGTGGTGTTGTGTTTATTATTTTCGTCTTAGTCTCTTAGTCTCTTTGTTCGTCGTCATTCCCGTTCGTTTCTCCTTGGGAGCTCTCTCATTCTTCTGCGTGACGTCGTACCGTACCGGTCGTCTCTTCAAAGCTTTGATCGAGATTCTCCTTTTTTTTTCTTTTCTTTTTTCTTTAATTCCGTTATCACGATTATCATCCTTACTTGTCTGGAAATCGTTGTTTAATCGTCTAAAGTAATCGTAAAAAATTAATAATAATCGTCGCGATGCATGTTTTGTCAGTGGTGCGTGATAAATAAGCGTTTAGAACAGCAACAGCAACAGCAACAGCAACAGCAGCGACAACAGCAACAGCAACAGCAACAACAACAGCGACACTTATGGAGAATCTTGCTAGGAAGAGAAAAAAAAATATCTTTACGGTGTATCAGTTGAATATTTTCGTTGTTGGATGCATTCGCGGAGTTGTCGAAAATTCGAATGCAAGGACGAAATCGTAGTCAGTGAATGCGACAGCTACAGCTACGGGACGATGACGATGACGATGATGATGACGATGATGATGACGATGATGATGATGATGATGATGATGATGATGGAGTGTGTGAGAAAATTGAAAGCAATAAAGTAAGCTTGGTATCATAGAGAAATCGGGATAGTTTAATTTAAAACAGATAGATAGATAGATAGATAGATAGATAGATGAATAGATAGATAGATAGATAGATAGAGAGTTAGAGAGAACTATTAATTCGTAGGAGAAAGAGCGAAGAAAAAAGATATTAGTATGTCGTGTAAGCTGGTGATAATCCTACAGAACGTTCGAGCTTCTCGTCTGAAAATAGCGAAAGAAAACTTTCGATTAGTTGGAAACATTGAAAACAAAATTAATTTCGTTACGATATCTTTCCTTTTATTTCTCTCTCTCTCTCTCTCTCTCTCTCTCTCTCTCTCTCTCTCTCACTTTTCTCCTTTTTTCGTTCTCTTTACCTACCTCGATCGAAGTCATTACTATAACACAAAACAAATCGTTTGATATGAATGACATTATAACAATTTCACTGAACAGCGAAAGAATAATTTTCTAATGAGATTCTACGTATTGTTGTAGTATCATTGTTATATCTCCCCCATTTTGTTCGTTTTATTTACATCTTTATTTATTTTCTCTCTCTCTCTCTCTCTCTCTTTATTCTTTCAGCCGCCACTCACTGAGCCCTCGTATGTTCCCTTTATACGAATCGTTCGGTTAAAAAAAGCCCGAACGAGTCATAACTTTTAACGGGGAATATACAACGCGAAGCGCGTCGACGCCATTGTTCCTTTTTTTTTTGTTGTTGTTGATTTTCGATGAGAAAAATGATCGGCTAGAAAGTCCTTGGACGATCTTATCGTCGTTAAACGTGGTTACGTAAAATGTTATTGAACGTGTTGTTGTTGTTGTTGTTCTTCTTCTTCTTCTTCTTCTTCTTCTTCTTATCATTATTATTATTAAACGCTTTTCAAAATACAATGGATTCTCATACAACAACGATCGCCACGTGTCACCATTTTACAGATGATTAAGTTATAGCATCGCAATTAAATACGTGGGTTTTAATTAACGATTAATGTTCGAGAAGTTATGGATAATTTGAGCGCTTCCACCAACGCCGAAAGGATTATCGTTTGAGGAAAAGGGAAAATTGTGGAGAGGAAAGGATTTCCTTTTTTCTTTTCTTTTTTTTTTTTTTTTGTATGTTCGTTCGTTCGTTCGTTTTTTTTTTTTCTTTCTTTTTTTTCCTTCAGAGAGATTCGAATGGGTGACAATCAATGAAAGAATTCCATCAAGGATGGGATATGAATATTAATTGCGAAATTGAAAGGTACGAGAGATAACAATGGTGTGGATCTTATGGGGTGACAGAGAGAACGTGTCCTTAGTTTTCAAAATCGTACAAAGTTTATATACTTGGATTGTTTTTAAAAAATTAACTACTGCGCCTGTTATAATATATATATATATATATATATATATATATATATATATATATATTGTATTAAAAAATTAACTACAACGCCTATTATAATATATATATATATATATATATATATATATATATATATACACAGTGAAATTAAAAAAAAATAAGACGAAGGCATTTATAAATACGTACGTATTGTTGTCATGACAAAACGTTTATTTCTCTTTCTTTTTATTTCCCTTTTTGTTTATTCTTTTTCTCTTTAATCGCCCACGCAGAGCTACATCGCGATCACGTCTCAAGCGTAAAAGTTATGCACACGGTCGACGTGCGATTGCAAACAGTGTTTGTATTTGAATTTTTTTCCGCATACCTCGCACTTGAATTTCGGCTCCTTACCGCACTCCACCCGTTGATGTTTCGTCAGCGATTGCCTCCACAGATATTCCTTGTTGCACCTCCGACACTTCCATATCTTCTTCCTCGCTGAAAAGAAACATCGGTCGATCGTTATAATGAACAAATTGTTTTTTTTTTTTTTTTTTTTTTTTTTAATAAAACATCGACGTATAATATATACGACGACAAACGTTGAGAAACGTTTTTGGTTATATAGGGAAAACAAAAAGAAAAGAAAAAATATTACTTTCGCCGATCGAAAATACATGACACTCTTCGAAATAACGAGGAATAACGATGCTTGCGGTGACGAATGGAAAACAACAAAACAAAAAAAAAAAAAAAAAAAAACAAAAAAAAAAAAATGAGAAAGAAAAAGAAGAAGAAGGGGATGACAATTTTTAACGAGTGATTTCTCCTCTTCATTTCCATTTTTATCTTTATTCTTATTTTTACTTTTCTCCTTTTCTCTTCTTCCCAATTATTTCCATAAGAGGAAATCTTGCGGCATATTTTTTCTTCCTTTTCTGCTTTTTTTTTTTTTTTTTTTTTTTTTTTTCTATTTTTTTTTTCCCTTTTTAAGAACGGGTTTCTTTCATTTCATATATACATATCGGTGTGCGTGTGGGTGTGCGTGTGGGTGTGTCGCGATTTAATGGCGAGAAACTAACGCGATTAAGAAGAAATGGCAACGACAGAGCCCGATAGGACGGACACGTGGTATTTGAATATATTTCCTTCGTTGTTCTTCACTTATTTATTATTATTACTATTTTTTTTTTTTTTTTTTTTTTTTTTTTTTTTAATAAAAATAATAAGCCAACGGTAGATAGAAACGATATTGTACATATTTTTGTAAATCGAAGGGTGCGCTTTGGAAGATATACGATAACGACGACGACGACGAGAAAAAGTAAAAAAAAAAGATAAATAAAAGACAAAAAAAAGGAGAGAGGTGGAGAAGAAGAAGAAGAAGAAGAAGAAGAAGAAGAAGAAGAAGAAGCGGAAGAAGCAGAATAAGAATAAGAATAATGAGAAGAAAAAGTACTGAGCAGGACACTTCGTTGCTTATATATCTGTATTTACAAACAAATAAATTAGAAAATAATATGTCACAAATATTTGCGAGGCACGACGTCGTGACTGCGGGGTTTGTGATGGTGATGATGGTGATGGTGGTGGTGGTGGTGGTGGTGGTGGAGGGAGGGGAGGGAGAGGGGAATAGGACTGGGATATGGAGGAGGAGGAGGAGGAGGAGGAGGAGGGGGGGGGGGAGGAAATTAATCGTACAATTACGTATCACCCGCGTGCGCGTCGTATGACGACGAGAGTACGTCGATAGAAATAATATGAAAAAAAAAAAAAAAAAAAAAGAAAAAAAAAAAACAAAAGTGAAAAAATAAAAAGATAATAAAAGTGATAAAAATAAAAATAAGAGAGAGATAGAGGGAGGGATAGAGGCGGAGGCAGGCGAGATACGAAATACGAAGAACGAGAAAAAAAAAACATGAAAAAAAAAAAACAAAAAAAAAAAGGAAGAAATAAATGGATTCCCTCGTTTCCCGCCTCCCGCCTTCAGTTATCCCGTCCACCTCGTTCGAATTAAAGGACTATGCCGTGGACGCATTTAATGTGCGACTGCCAGCGATGCTTGTGCTTGAATTTCCTTCCGCAAATTGGACAGACGAAGGTTGGCTCCTTGCCGCATTCAACGCGTATGTGATTCTTCAATGAACCCCGCCATAGATAACGTTTGCCGCATTGAAAGCAGTACCAGTACTTTTGTAGGTAGCCTGAAAAATACAAACAGAAAACGGGAAAAGAAGAAATAACCGGAGACTCGAGAGAGATCGGGGTGGCAGCGGGGTTTGGGGGGGGGGGGGGCAGAGGGGTTGGGGTAGGTCATTGAGATATTTGTCATTAACGGGGTGAGAAGGGATAGGTAGCGGGGGAGGGGGAGAGGGGTGGGTGGAGGTTGGAGGAGGTCGGAGGTGGAGGGACGATACGTTGTTCCCTGTGTTTCTTTTTTATTATTTTTTTTTTTTCTTTTTTCTTTTTATTTCATTCGTTTATTTCGATCAATCTATTATTCGTTTCATTTCTTTTATTTTCTTCCTCCGTCGTTCATTATTTTTCTTCTTCCTCTTCTTCCTCTTCTTCTTCTTCTTCTTCTTCTTCTTCTGTGTTTCTTTCTTCTTCTTCTTCTTCTTTTTATAGTTACCATCACGAAGATCGTATAAATCGTTTCTCGTTGACCCTCGAGAGGAGGAAAATCAAATAAAAAAGAAAAAAAGAAAGGAAGGAAGGAAGGAAGAATTAAAAAAATTGTACGGCGTCATAATTCGCGTGCGTTAATTTTTATTTTATTTCCTTCTTTCTTCCTTTTTAATTTACTTTAATTTACTTCACTTCACTTTACTTCCTCCATTCTTTCGCTCCTTTTTTTTTTTTTTTCACGAAGTCGAACAAAATCTCCGTTCCGATTCGTTTCTCTCTCTCTCTCTCTCTCTCTCTCTCTCTCTTTTAATCTTTTTTCTCTCTCGATCTCGTTTAATTATACCTCTTTCTACGGTATCGTATGATGTCGCTAGACCCCTCTCCTCTGCCCCCCTCCCCCTCTTCTCGTGTGATAACAACGATCGATCGTGTAATTAGTTTGAAATCGTTTAAGAAAACGCAATTTCATTAATTCGTACAACAGCGCGCATAAACACAAAATTCTCGCGGAAGGAAAGAGGGAGAGAGAAAAGAAACGAAATACGAAAAAATGTGGAATACCAAATTCTACAGGGGCCGCAGAGGGCGGAGGGGGTGGTGGGAGCTGTGGGGCTGTGAGGGGGGGGGGAGGGAGGTGTCGCTGGGAGAGGGTCAAAAGTAGTCTTCTCCTTTACTTCCTATCGACGAAGAACAAAAACAAAAAAGAAAAAAAAACCAAACGAAAGTAACAAATATACGAATATCAGGGTGCGTTTCGAATCGGCTGTTCGAGAAATGGCAAGAAAAAACGAAGGAGAGCAAATAAATAATTAAGCGAACGAGTAAATAAATATACGAGACAAGAAGGCAAAAAATTACGTGCGTAACTTTCGCAAGCTCGTAATCTGTATTCTTTTCTCGTGATACTTCTGTCGGTGGGTATAATGGCGTGAACAAGGGAAAAAAAAAAAAAAAAAAAAGAAGAAAAGAGAGAAGAGAAACAAATAAAGCAAAGAAGTGGATATTTTGAGTGGGTGGGGTCGTCGATGTTTTTCTCTTCCTCTTTCTCTTTCTTCTTCTTCTTCTTCTTCTTCTTCTTCTTTTTTCTCCTCCTTTCCCTTCATCTCTTAGCCCACCCCCCGCCCCCTCCGAACCCACCCCTTTCACCCGACTCATTTAAGAAAACTTCCGCGTTTAGATCGATTCGTGAACGTTCATCAAGTGTTTCTTCAACATCCACTTGTGACGTATCTTCGTTCCGCAGACGGGACACGCGTGCTGCGGATCCTTTCCGCACTCCTCCCTAACGTGCCTTATCAACGACTGCATCCATCTGTATTCCTTGCCGCATGCGGAACAAAAATGTCGTCCGAGTCTCTTGTAGTAAAGGGACATCAGCGGTGAATCGTCTTTCTTATTAACTGCGAACAAAAACGAGAAGGAAAATGTTTGAAATATAACGAACGCTTTATAACGAATAATTAACTCGAACATCTCGTTGACTCACGCTTATTCCTTTTTCTTTTTTCTTTTTTTATTTCTTTTCTTTTTTATCCTTTTTTTTTATTCTTTTCCTCTCCCTCCCTCTCTCTCTCTCTCTCTCTCTCTCTCTCTCTCTCTCTCTTTAATTTCTTTGTTCCTTCGGCCGTCGTCGGACAATTCTCCCTCTCTTCTTTATCTTTTTATTTTTCAATCATTTTCGATCTTTCTTTTTTCTCTCGTTTCCCCTTTTCTTATTTCTTTTTTTTCGTTTCTTTTTTTTTTTTTTTTTTTTTGTCACCGTTATATCACGCTCGGTCGTTCGTGTTTCTTTTTCTCTTCTTTTTCTTATCTTTTATCCGTTCGAACCCTGGGCCCCTCCTCCATCCTCTTCGTGTATCTCTTTCGGTGGTTGTTTTTTTTTATTTTTTTTTTGAAAAAGAAATTAAAAAGAGAGAGAGAGAAAGAGAGAGAGAGAGAGAGAGAGAGAGAGAGAGTCGAGAGAGTCGAGAGGGTTGAGAGAGTTGAGAGAGAAATGTGATTGAAAGGTAATGGCGGTCGAAACGCGAACGTGAGAAAAAAAAAAATTATGAAAGAAGGAGTCGGTGGTGGGTGGAGGGACGGGACGGGGAGGGGATAGGGGATATAGGGGTGGGAGAAATAAATACGATCGCAGTGTTCTTGTTTGCTCCATTTTTTTCTCTCCTTTGTTTTTTTTTTCTTTTTTCTTTTTTTTTCGTTTCATTCTCCTTCTCCTTCTTTTCCCCCATTTTCTTTCCTCTTTTGGATTTTCGTCCCTCTCGAAGGCTCTTCCCTCATTCAAGCTTGTAATAATAATAATAATAATAATAATAATATTATTATTATTATTATTATTATTATTGTTATTGTTATTATTATCGTTATTATTATTGCTGTTATTATCAATTTATAAAAGAATAAAAAAAACGTCGACTTTTTCTCGTTTGTTTGTTCCTTTCTATTTTTTTTCTTTCCTTTTTCTTTTTTTTTTGCACGACTCGTTCGATTTTTCATTAGTCCTTGTCGCGATTAAAAACGTTAAATATTATTACATCGGTGAGCATAATATTTAACATTATTTATAATATTTTACATTAGACGGTACGAGAGAGAACATAGAGAGAGAGAGAGAGAGAGAGAGAGAGAGAGAGAGAGAGAGAGAGAGAGAGAGAGAGAGAGAGAGAGAGAGAGAATTATGAACATTAGCGACATATGAATGATATGAATTATTTTATCGGATTAATTTTTAATTAATAAATTATATACAAAATACATTATGCATACGTACAAAAAACGCAGAAGAAAATATACAGAGGAAGGTAAAGGAGATTGAGAGAGATTGAGAGAGAGAGAGAGAGAGAGAGAGAGAGAGAGAGAGAGAGAGAGAGAGAGAGAGAGAGAGAATGAGAAAGAATGAGGTCTTACGAGCTTACGTATAAGTTTTGAGAAGTCTTGCGAGAGTTATGACAATAAATATTATAACTTAAATTTAACGTTCGATCGATGATAAAATTTATACAAATATAAATATAATCGAAATATTGTATAATAATCCTCGTATCGGCGAATATCGATAGTTGATTGTATTCGAGTGGAATATGAGAAGAGTTAGAATGAAAAAAAAAAAAAAAAAAAAAAAAAAAAGGAAAGTAAGAAAATATGGGAGTGGGCGAGAGGGTGGACGGGGGCGGGGTTGGAGGGGTAGTGAGAAATATCGCAAGGGAAGAAAATAGACGGACGGACAGAACGATGTCCCTTTCTTTCTTTCTTTCTTTCTTTTTTTTTTTTTTTTTTTTTTTTCTTTACCTACGACGACGACGACAACAATCGATCGATCGATCGATCGATCGATCGATCTCTCGTTACGTGATAATAAATTTGTTTCTTATAATTGTCGTCTCGTGTTGTACGTAAAAACATTTGTCGCGTAACTATATCTATTGTTTATAAAAAGACAGTCGTTTTTTTATTTTTTTTGTTCGGAGGAAATAATTGTATAGTACAATTTTTATATAATCCACGATCGTCGATCGCGATTTCTCCCCTCCCCCCCATTTTTTTTCTCTTCTTTTCTTTTCTTTCTCTATTTTGTTTCTTCTCTTCACTTCCCTTCTTTCCTTTCTTTTTTACTTTTTTATTTATCTTTTTTACCTTCATCTTTTTTTTTTGCCCTCGCCTTTTTGTTTCCCCTCTATCACACGATCGTTCTCGATTATTCGTTAATAAATAGGGAATTATTACGTGGATATGTTAATTAAACAATTAAACATTTGATTGTTGGGATATACGAGGCCGACGAACTTGACATTTTTGTGAAAATACTGTAAAGCTGTTACAAAAAAAAAGGAAAAAAGAAAAGAGAGAGAGAGAGAGAGAGAGAGAGAGAGAGAGAGAGAGAGAGAGAGAGAGAGAGAGAGAGAGAGAGAGATGATAAAAAATAAATATATACATATATATATTTTTATATATAAAAAAATATTGATATATATATATATATATATATATATATATATATATATATATATCGAAGTCGGCGATTATGAAAGTGAAATTTATATCATTATAAATATCATTATTAAATTTATATCATTATAAAACAACTTTTTAGCGTATGTTTTTTTCCATTTTTATTTTTTTTTTTTTTTTACTTCTTTTATTTTTAATTTTGGAATCGCACGAAAGAAGTATTGTCTCTCGAATTTGTCTTTTCTCCATTTCTTCTTCTTCTATTTCTTCTTTCTTATTTCTCTCTTGCCTTGCAAAAGGCCCAAATGCGCGTGTGAGTATATGTCGAAACGAGAAAAAAGAAAAAGAAAAAGAAAAGAAGAAAGAAAGAAAGAAAGATCAATAAAAACGAGTATTACGCGAGATTGAATCACTTTCATGAATCATCGATCTCATTCCGTCGATACTACACACGATCGATCAGTTTATTATTCTTAACAAGTACAATTTGAATTTGGCGGGTTTTCGTATATGCAATTTTGTATGCAATTTTTTAAAAATCATGTACACACACACACATATATATATATATATAAAATTTATATCGCAAAGCTCAGCCGAGTCCGACAAACTCTTTTCACCTTCATCTTCTTCTTCTTCTTCTTTTTCTTTTCGGTACCATCACTTTTAGTGACTTAGATTTGCGAAACTTTTGATGGCACGTGAATCATTAAACATATATATATATATATATATATATATATATATATCTTATTAATTTTTATATGTATAGATTGTATAATGTAACGATAACCGCCATTCGTTAAGCGTCATCACAAAATATTAATTTACATATAAATTTATGAGAATGCAAAATGAATACACTCACACATACATACACATACACACACACACACACACACACACACACACACACACACACACATATATAGATACATACATATGTATATATATGTATAATAAAATGAAACGGATATATAAGCCAATTGTACGGAGCGAGCGAAAAGTTCTTAAGCGATGATTACGATTAAATTGATCACTCTTTTTTTTTTTTTTTTTTTTTTTTTTTTTTTTTTTTTCTTTTTTTTTTTTTCGAAGACACATTAAAGCACGCAATTGGTCTCGCAATTTCACACGCAAGATGTGTCTACCGATTTTACAATCCGAGATTGTAGGAATAAGGATAGAGAAAGTGAAAGAAAAGGAAAAAAAAAACAGTAAAAAGAAAAGATACGACAATGAAATAAATAAATAAAAAGGAGAGAAGAGAAGACGAACGTTGGGCCCCAAAGAAAAGAAGAAGAAAAAAAAAGAAAAAGGTTTCGCGAGGATGATCAACCCGATTTTAAAGATCATCGTAGAATTCATCTTTGAGCTCTCTATATACCGTACTATAATAATTCATAATTTTATACGTTATCACCGTTTGCCGAATGCTCTCTCTCTCTCTCTCTCTCTCTCTCTTTATAATGATAACAATAATGATGACGATAATAATAATAATAATAATAATAATAATAATAATAATAATAATAAAAATAAAAATAATAATAATAATAACAACAACAACAACAACAACAATTAAACGCAGTAGACGAGAGTTCGTGATCGGTTTGAAAAAGGAAAAAAGAAAAGGGGAGGGTTGAAAGAAGAAGCCCAAAAGAAAAAAAGAACGAACAAACAAACAAACAAACAAAAAAAAAAGAAAAATACAAAACGAAGAGACAAGGAAAAGAAAAGGAGGAAGAGAATAACGAGTATCTTTCTTTTCTTTTTTTTCGTGAGTCCGTATAAAAAGCTTATCTCCTCCTCCGTCCTATGACGTACGTTCGAAATAATAATATTAAATTGTGATCGATGAGTGAAGGGTGGCGCGGGTGAAGGAGAGTACCCCTTGCCACAAAAAAAAGAGAAACAATAAAAAAGAAAAAAGAAAAAAGAGGAAGAGAGAGAAAAAAATAGAAGAAGGATAAGAGAGGAGAAGAAGAAGGAGAGAAAGAGACATCGCTGTGTTCCAAAATAAAAAAGAATAAAAATAGAAGAAGGAAAGAGCGAGATAGAGAGAGAGAGAGAGAGAGAGAGAGAGATAAAATAAAATAAAATAAAATAAAATTTCGGCGGCTGGTAAACGTGTGTTCGATCGGAATGAAAAATTTTGAAGGAGAAAAAGAAGAAAAGGAAGATGAAGATGAAGATGAAGATGAAGATGAAGATGAAGATGGGCGATATTTAATGGGGGCGTTCAGTTAGTTCTCCAGTTTGTGTACGTTGTGCTCGTGACGTGCGAGATAATCCCGTCGTTTGAATCTCCTCCCGCATAGGCCGCACTTGTGACGCGGAAGATTACCGCATCCCTCCCGCAGATGCCTCGTCAATGAGTCGGTCCACGTGTAACGTTTGCCGCATTTGTAACAGGTGAATGGCGTATCGTAATTCACGCGATTGCTATCCCTTTTTAATATATCTGAAACTGATCAAAAAGAGAAACGACAGTGAGACACGACGATGGCCGCTGTTGTGTGTACGTGCGTGGGTGAGAGAGAGAGAGAAAGAGAGAGAGAGAGAGAGAGAGAGAGAGAGAGAGATAAAGAGGGAAAGATAAAGAGAGAGAGAGAGAGAGAGAGAGAGAGAGAGAAGGAAACGACGACGACGACGACGACGACGACGAAAGGAATTTTTAAAAATAAAACGAAATAAAGAAGAACGAAAGAAGAGATGAAAAATTGTCGAACGAATTTAATAAAAAAACTAAATGAGAAATGAAAGAAAAATTAAGGATGGAGGAGTAGGGGGGTGGGGGAATGAAAGGAGAAAATTAGTATAAATACACAGATATTTGAGATACGAAAAGGATCGATTCGATGAGAAAGTTTGTAAGAGAGAGAAGGAGAGAGAGAGAGAGAGAGAGAGAGAGAGAGAGAGAGAGAGAGAGTGCAATGTGCATCTTTTCTCTCCCTTTTCCTTCTACCTCCTTTCTGTCACTCTTTCTCTTTCTATCTCTTTCTCTCTCTCTCTCTCTCTCTCTCTTACACGTCACATCAATTATCCGTCGATATTAAATTAATTAATTTAATTATACACGAGAATGTTCACATACGTTCGCTCGTTCGATCGTCCCTCTCTCTCTCTCTCTCTCTAACTCTCACCCACAACACACAACACACACACACACACACACACACACTATCTCTATCTCCATCCATCTTTTCATTATTCGTTTATTTTTTCCACTTTTCTTCCATCCTTTTCTTTTTGTCTTTTCATCATATCTTTTTTTTTTTGGGTTCGCCGTCGAAAATATTCCTTCCGTTTTGTTCCCTTTATTTTTCTTTTTTTTTCTATTTTTTTTTTTTCTTTTCTTTTCTTTTTTTTTTTTTTTAACCACCGAGCGTCGTCTCGCCCATCCACAGTGTCGCGTAATATATTATATACATATGCCTATTATATATATATATATAAATATTTTTTTTTTTCTTTTTTTTTTTTTTTTTTTCTTTCTTAAGGAGAAAACAAGAAAGGTATCATTTTGGAATCCAATGGGTTAAGGTATAGAAGTTCGGATGGTCTTTTTGTGATAAAGGGTTCGTTCATTGTGGTCGTAGTTATCCTCCCCTTTTCCCTATTTCCTTTAAGGGCACCATTTTTCGCATATTCGTCAGGATGATCCTAGAAGTCATTTGCAGGGGTTGTAGGGAGGGGAGAAAACTCGTTATCTCTCTCTCTCTCTCTCTCTCTCTCTCTCTCTTCATTTCTCTCTCTCTCTCTCTCTCTCTCTCTCTCGCTCGCTCGTTCTCCATCTCTGTTCTCTTTTAAGTGTATATAATAAACTGTTATTAAAAATTGTATCTAAATTATATTATTATTATTAATATTATTATTATTATTATTATTATTATTATTATTATTATTATAATAATTATTATTATTATTATAATTATTATTATAATTATTATTATTATAATTATTATTATTATTATTATTATCGTCACATACATGTATTATTTTAAACTAAAAGCCCAA
>OU426857.1:1450000-1460000 GCA_911387685.1 Dolichovespula media | reverse complement strand
TAACATGGAAGACATTTCAATGTTCAAATACACTTTCACGTTTCGTACGACGTCGACGTGTAAACGCACGAACGAATAAAATATATATATATATATATATATATATATATATATATATATATATATATATTTGTTTTTATGTATTTATACACGTAATATATTCGTAACATCGGGAAGTTAATAACGTCGTTGGAGTTAATTTCGTTCGGTTTTCTGAGCGAAAGGACGAATGGAATAAAAAAAAAAAAAAAAAAAGAAAGAAAAAAAAAGAAAAGAGAGGTAATAAAATTGAAATCAATGAAATTGAGAAAAATGGAAAAAAAAAAAAAAAGAAAAAAACATTAGATATCTCTCAACACTTATGCGCTTACGAAAGGGCGCTTAATAATTTCTTTTCGATGGATCGATCGATCGATCGATCGATCGAAAGATCTTTCGGGATCATCGCTTTTGTTCCTTTTGTATCTTCTTTTTTCTTTTTTTGCTTTTCTATCTTTGGTATTTCTTTATTTTTTTTTTTTTTTTTCGTTTTTCCCCCTTAACTTCTTAGGCACATTCGGAGAGTCGACTCGGACGAGCACGCGTATGAGTCTAACAATCTTACAATTCTCACAAAAAAATAATCACACATCTCGTATCTTTGACACTGAAGAGAGTTATTAAATTTAGCTTCGGAGACGAAGATGAAAATTCGGATAAACGTTTTGGCTATGTTTCGTTATTTTTTGTTCCTTTTTTTTTTTTTTTTTTAATAAGAACAATTATCACGTGACTGGAAAAACAGAGAGAGAAAGAGAGAGAGAGAGAGAGACAAATAGATAGATAAATAGATAGATAGAGAAAGAGAGAGAGAGAAAGAGAGAGAAAATGATACAAGAACCGTAAAGTAATATTCATTTCACAAAGGAGCCGTCTCCAAAATTTAAATCATTTTTTTATAACAAAGCAAATTAATTCTTTTATCTATTATTACGATCATTATGATACATTTTTTTTTGTTTTCAAACGAAAAAAAAAAATTAATATACCGTACGTACGTTGAGAAATAATGATTCGATTTTTCTTTCTTTTTTTCTTCTTTTCTTCTTTTATTCACGCGCGAATAAAAGTGGAAGACCGTACGCGTGATATTATCGTAGTAAATAATTATTGGAAAATGATGAAGAAATTTAAAAAAAAAAAGATAAAAAATAAAAAAGTAATAATAATAAAGAAAGAACACGAAAGAGGAAAAAAAAATCAAAGGAAACTCGGATGAAAAAAAAAAGCACGAGCTGTCGATATCTTTGACAATGTCATGTGAGAAAGAGAGAGAGAGAGAGAGAGAGAGAGAGAGAGAGAGAGAGAGAGAGAGAGAGAGAGAGAGAGAGAGAGAGAGAGAGAGAGAAAGAAAATACACGAGAATAAGAAAGAGATAGAGAGATAGAGAGACAGAGACAGAGAGAGAGAGAGAGAGAGAGAGAGAGAGAGAGAGAGAGAGAGAGAGAGTGAGAGAGAAAGGCAAGAAGCAAGAGGGTGCGTTTAGAATTAGAAAAGAATTAGAAAGGATTTCTAATATTTCCATTATATTATCACCCTTCCCCTCCCCTCCCCTCCCAATTAAATCGCAAGTTCACAATTTTTTACGCATAATCCTCTTTTTTTTCTTCTTCTTTAAATTTACAAAATTTGTTCTCCCATCTTTCCTTTCTTTTTTCCTTTTTTTGTTTTTCGTTTTCGTTTTGTTCATTCAACATTAATCTGTTGGTTTTCGTTTATGGCCGAGAGGGGAAGATACATACATCAAGTGTTCACTTATCTCTCTGTATGTGTGTGTGTGTGTGTGTGCGTGTGTGTGTGACTAGAATAAAATTTGTTTAGATTATCTTCTTTTTTCTTTCTTCCTCTTTTTTTTTTTTTTTTCTTTTAATTTTGTTGCATTTCTTTGCATTTTGTTCTTTTTTTGCTTTTTCCTTGCTATTTTTTGTCTTTTTTTTTCCCCTTTTCTTTGTTCATTCATTCATTTATTTATTTGTTTATTTAATTTTTTCCCCTTAAAACACAAACGACCACTCGTCGTTATTATCTTTGGTCCTTGATCGAGTACTATATCTCGAAATTCGTTGGCTCTCGAGGAAAAATTAATGATAACGTGGAATAAAGCGATTATATAATATATACAGTGAAGATTAGTTTCATTGGCTATGTTCTCTCTCTCTCTCTCTCTCTCTCTCTCCCTCTCCCTCTCCCTCTCTGTTTCATCCCTTCTTCGACGCTATATTTTACTTTTGTTAAGTTAACAAATTAACGCTTATTGTATGTATATATATATATATATATTTTTTTTTTTTCTTCTTCTTCTTCTTTTTCTTCTTCTTCTTCTTCTTCACCTTCTCTTTGTTTTTCTTTTCTTTTTTTTTTCTCTTACGCCATCTTCTTCTTTTCCATTTTTTTTTTCATTTTATTCACATATCTATTTATTTATTTATTTATAGATTTATTTTCATTTACTCTGGCCTTTAAACAACACCGTCTCGGTGTATGGCTTAAAAATTTACATCGTCACTGAGAATTTCTATTTTCTCTTTTCCCTTCTTCATATTATGTTATACAAGATTCGGGGTGGGGGGGGGGGAGAGGAGGAGGCAATAACTTCGATCAATAACATTGAATATCTTCATTCTTCTTTAGAGATATCGAGAGATTTTGTTAACGAAAGTCGTACGAAAAGTAATATAACTTTTTCGTAAGTCAAAGCTTAAAGAACGCATGAAGGTCCATTAATTTAAAAAAAATGGAATCGTATGTTTTTCACTGCAACGGTCGATGTAGTTTGACACTGTCAATAAAAAAGTATTAACCCATGTAAGTCGAAAAATGATTAATATAGTAGATAATTCACGATAAAACGTTCTTACGAATTTGTCTTCTTTCAATCTCGTACATTGGCAATTGTTAATAAATCTTCTATCCTTTTTTTTTTATAAATAAACAAAATAAAATTTACAAGATCGTAATCAAAAATATTAACGTCCTCATTATAGTTATGTCCCTGTTTGCGAGAGAAAAAGGAAAATATCAATTTTAGTAATTATTAACAAATGCGATTTTATTATAACGATATTGTTGCAATGTTTAAATAAATAAAGCATAAATTAAGTTTGAAAACGGCGTTGGTTTCAAGTCTCTACGACTTTTCGTTCGGAAGATATCGCCTCCGAAAGATTCCCATTCATAAGTCGCGTAGCTCAGCTGTTCGTAGTAAGCGTAGTAGTAGTAGTAGTACGGTCGCGTAAATTCTCGGAACTTAAGTAGGTCAGTGGGTAACCGGGTAAACATGAATGAGATCTAGGTTAGTGAATGAATCTCGACGTATTTCATTTAAACGTGAATATCTCCGTAACTATAAGTCGTAGAGACTCGAATCGAATGTCATTTTAAAGGGCAAAATTTTCTCCATTTTTTCAACTCATTGTTAATAACAAACGAATTTGTTATAAACAATTTTTATAAACAAATTCTTGCGAATTAAATTTTCATCTCTGTTTTCTTCTTTTTTTTTTTTTTTCCGTAAAGAAACGAGAAAAACAAAATTCAGAATGCGACCGATTACATAAATTTACAAAAATTGTTTAAATAATTAATGAACAAATTACTTTTCTTTTTCTCGGTGAAATCGAATATCCGTCGAATTAATTATTTTCGTAAATAAGAGTCATCGACTGATGTGATCGAAAATGTGTGATTCTCTTTAAAAAAAAAAAAAAAAAAGAAACAGTTGACCTTCATAAAAATTATAACTATTACATTAATATGGCTTTCGCGGTAACGTGCGTCTTTCGTTAAAAATTTTTCTCTCAGAGAAAATAAAAAAGAACGAAGATATTTCGGACGATCATCTGAGTTATCGTCTCAACCTTTATATATTATATACACACATATATATATATTTACGTAGGTATATATGATATATACATATATTATATGTATATGTACCTTTTGATTCTCAATATATTCTCTATCTTCAATATCTACGTTTTATATAACTCGTGGCCGGCTTAGGCCAGCTATCTAGACTAGACGATTCTACGTTGAAAATAAAAATTAATTAGGGGGATAATATAATCGATCATTATATCGGCCGACAAAATTAGTCGATTGAGACGATCGCTAATTTAAAATTCCTTTGTCATGGAGCTTGCTCTCGGAAACCAAAAAAGAATGAGATTTATTTATTTATTTATTTATTTACTTTTTTATTTATATTTTTTCTCGATCTCTCCTTTTCTCTTTATTCTCCCTTCTTTTTTTTCTTTTTTTTTCCTCTTTAGATCATTTTTGGTCTTTTTGGCGTGTAACACTTCTTTTTCATCTTGTCAATTTATTTTTTACATTTATAATCGGAAATCAGATGGTACTTTTCTAATCCGATCAAAGAATTCTTTCCTCCTTTTCGTTCGTTTTCGTTTCCTTTCCTTTTTTTTTTTTTTTTGATTTATCCGTTTTGTTGTATTTTTTTTGTTTCTTTTTTTTTTCGTACTCCTTGAATATCTCCTCGATCGAGAATTTCCTTAAGCCTACGCCTTGCTTAGAGAGCTACAAATCAGGGGATTAATTTGTATGTGTATTAATAACAGGCTACGTTGTATTCGTTGTTTCGCGCCTGTTTGTTTAAACGATCACTTAGTATCAGTAGAAAAATAATATTAAGACTCGATGAGATTCTCGAGAGAGAGAGAGAGAGAGAGAGAGAGAGAGAGAGCGATCATTTCTTTTTTTTATTCATTTTCAATCTCATTAAAAAAAGAACGAAAGAAAAATAAATATATATATGTATATGCTTTTTTTTTTTTTTTTTTTTTTTTTTAATTATCGTTAAAACGACTAGGAATGAATGGGCCAAGTGAAAATGGCCTAAGTGATTTTAAAAATCGAATTACTCTTATCTCGAGACCATTCAAGGTTAATTTTTCTTTCATTTTTTTCTTGTCAGATCGTCTTAAGAATAATTTTCTTTTTACGATCTGAAAATCTGAAATAGAATTGGCCTCGAAAGTCTCGTAAGAAGTAAATTGATTTAGAAAATTGCTTATAAATTTTTGGTCTATTCGATCTATATACGTACATACATATATATACATATATATATATATATATATATATATATATATATATATATATATGTACATTTTACGGAGATCGTGAATGGGTGTGACTAGACGATCAGTATTAAATTAAAAAATAAATAAATATATAAAAAAGTAAAGATATTCTTTTCATCCCTTCCAAGAACAAAACAAAAAAAGAAAAGAATAAAATAAAATAAAATAAAATAAATAAAAACCAAAAGAAAAAAATAGAGAAGCGTACCGCTTTTATGCGCCTTTCCTTCTCATCTCGAGTATTGTCTCATTCGTTCGAGTCTATTCAAATATTCAACAATGCGATATCATTTTGATCATACGCCTTTAAATATGTATCATTAAAATGAATATCCAACAACAATTATTTAGTTGGCCGCTGTGTCTATCGCGCCTTTCCTTTTAGGCGGATCCATTTTAAACTTATTTGTTTCTTCTTCGTTTGATTTTTTTTGTTTCTTTTTTTTTTTTTTTTATTGTGTTTCTTTCCTTTTCTTTTCCCCTCAATTATTTTCACTTCAATTTCGCATCACTGTCTCCTTCTCTCTCTCTCTCTCTCTCTCTCTCTCTCTCTCTCTCTCTCTCCTTCTTTCTTTCCTTTTCTTTTTGGCAAGATCCAAAAAATACTTTTCACTTTTATCTATTTGACTTCTTTTTTCCTCTTTCATTTCTTCCGTTTTCTTCTTCCTTTTTTTTTGTTTTTTCATTTCTTTCTTTTTTTTTTTTTTCATTTAATCTCAACTCGAAATTAAAATTTAATACTTTGCCTGGGGCCTCCGAAAGTACAAACGTTAACTTTTCTTTTTCTTTTTCTTCTTTTTTTTTTTTTTATTTTTCCTCATCTTCATCCGTTCGATTTACGCGTATCGACACAATGATTTTTCTTATTCGTCAATGTCTCACGCAATGCTTATTATATTTATATATAATTTTTATATATATATATACATGTATATATGTGTATTCGTGTGTGTTCGTGTGTGTTCGTGTGTGTGTATGTGTTCGTGTATGCGTGTTTTTATGTACACGTTTTCGATATAACGAATTACAAAGCAAAAGTAAAAGGCTAATGATAATAATTAATTATCATTGTTGTAATTACAATAATATTGTCTCACGTTAGAGTGCTCTACTTGAGTTATATGCTTTTTTTTTTTCCCCTTCTTTCCTTCTATCCTTTTTTTATTTTTTATTTTTTATTCGTTTATTTATTTATTTATTTATTTATTTATGTATTTTTTTTTTTTTTACTTTTAATTTTTTCTTATCAACGAGAACAAGTTTCCTTTTCATTATTCTTTCATTCTTTATTTTTTGACTCTTTTCTTTTTTTCTTTTTCTTTTTTTTCTCTCTCTCTCTCTCTCTTTCTTTCTTTCTTTCTTTCTTTATCCATCTCACTAATGTCGTCGTTCGGCATTATTGTTGTTCGTTATATCATTTGTTCGTACACAGAGACGTTAATCATACGGCTAACCCGTTTGAAACGTCCAACGCGTGTTATCGATATAATAACGACTAACGTCGTATGGCACAACGAGATATTATAATAATCAGAAGGATAATCGTATTTTTATCGATTAGGGTTTACGATTATCGGATCAAAGTCGAGAGAAAGGTACGAGATTAATGGGCAACCGTGAAAGGATTCTATTCGAATAAAAGAAAAAAAGAAAAAAAAAAAATATATATATATATATATATGTATATGTATGTGAATATATATCTAGGGGATAAATAAAAAATTCCTAGACGAACTAAAAGTTCCTGGACGATCTTAAAAAACGAAAAACAACAGCAACAATCACTTACTCCCTCCTCGAGATTATTCAAGATAATTTCCTTCTCTTTCCATTTTTTCGTCAAATTGTTTTGAGGTACGAGTTTGAGAAGTTTTTTCTTTTTTTTTCTTTTTTTTCTTTCACGATCTCGAAAAAAAGAAAATTTACGCCGAAATAATCTCGAGAGAAAAGATATCATATTCAATCATAAAAGAAATCATATTTCAAATCATCCGAGAACTTTCGAACCACAAGTTACACATATACATATACACATATATGAATTTTTTAAGGAGCGCCTGAAGGGGGGGGGGGCGGTGGAGGAGTGGGTGAGGGAAGGGAGAACAAGAAGAAGAAAAAAGAGAAGAAAAGAAAATAAAATAAAAGAAAAGAAAATATTCGCGAAAGGGCGACTCGCACGAATTCTCTCTGAACGTGTAAAAGATAACGAAAAAAAAAAAAAAAAAAAAAGAAAAAAAAAACAAACGAAACAAAAATCACAAAGATCAACGAATAGAACCGATCGATTCGATTCGTCTTACGCGATTGAAAGAAACAAAGCTTAAAATTTCAAAACCATAAAGGAGCATCGAAAAAGAGAAACGAAGGAGAAGAAAAAAAAAAGTCAAAATTTGATATCACAATTTTTCCTCGATCTCTCTCTCTCTCTCTCTCTCTCTCTCTCTCTCTCTCTATCCAACCGTACTCGCGATAGCGTTCGATGAAACATTGAGATCGAGGAGGTTGAAAGTTCTTGAGATAATGAAACGTAAAAAAGAAAAAGAAAAGAAAAAAAAAATAGAAAGACGGGCTCGGAGCGGGGGAGCGTGACGAGACGGGACTGGACGGGGAGGGGAGGGTAGGGGAGGGGAGGGGAGGATGAACGACGATAAAAACAAAAACAAAAACAAAAAAAAAAAGAAGGAAAGGTCGAAAAAGAAGAAGGAAAAAAAACCACCAGAAGTTTCTCATTAAAGGAAGGAAATGCGTAAGGCCGATCTAATGTAGGACCTTCAGGCCCTTTGATTGAGCGTTGTGGCCGGCGATTGGCCCGGTTGTATTACGTCGACGTGACGATGATTGATGTGTGCTTTCAAATTTCTCTCGTATTTCGAACTGAAAGCGCAATGGGGACAACTGAACGAGGGAGCTTTGCCGCACTCGTACAATATATGTCTCTTAAGTATATATGCGTTTTTGTAACTCTTGCCGCATCTCGAACAATTGTGACGACGATCGTGATGGCCGCCGGATGACGTTTGTATGCTACCCAAGGTTGTACGGCCGTTGTTCCTTCCCGAATGACGTCCGGGACAATGGAGCCTGGCACGTCTTTGTGGCGTCAACGGTGCCGGAACATCCTCTCTATTTCTCAAGGACGTCGTAGTCGATCTGCGTGTCCCTATAGTACCATGTCCCTCGGTGCTCCAACCAAGACCAGCGAAGAATCCTGAAAAAATTGATAAGCAAATGGTTCGACGAACCGATATTAGCCGATCACTTGATTTTCATTTAGATTCGTTTACGTCACTCCGAACTATTTGCAATCGTATGTATGTATTTATGTATTTATGTATGTCTGCATGTATGTATGTATGCATGTATGTATGTACGTATGTATGTACGTATATATGTTTGTATATGCGTGTACGTAGGTGTATTTAGGTATCATACGTATATCGTATGTATACACGTTACACGTTTTTCGTTGGTTTTGTTTGTTTATTTGTTTATTTGTTTTCTGTTTATTTTCTCTTTTTTTTTTTCTTTCGAGCTTCTTTTCCCCTGTTCCTTTCTCTTTTTTTTTCGCGTCCTGTCTCTTTTTCTTTTTCTTTTTTTTTGTTCCTCCTCCTCCTCCTCCTCCTCCTCCTCCTCCTCCTCCTCTTTTCATCCTCCACTTTCCCCCACACGATCCTTCTCTCTTTCGCCTTTTTTGTTTCGTTTTGTTTTGTATTATATTGGATTTGCTTTGGCTTTGCTTTGGCTTTTGGCTTTTGGCTTTTGGCTTTTGGCTTTTGCTTTTGCTTTTGCTTTTGCTTTGGCTGGCTTTGCTTTTGCTTTGCATTGCTTTTGCTTTTGCATTGCGCGATAAAAATGGGCCAGGCTGGCGGGCTGGCTGGCTGGCTGGCGGGCGGGCGGGCTCTCTCTCTCTCTCTCTCTCTCTCTCTTTCTTTCTTTTAACAACGGCGCGAGCCATGCCAACGAAAAGGAAAGAAAATATAAATAAATGAATAAATCGAAAAAAAAAGGAAACCAAAATTAGAGACAATAAAAAGAGTATAAGAAGAAGAAGAAAACGAAAGAGAGAGAGAGAGAGAGAGAGAGAGAGAGAGAGAGAGAGAGAGAGAGGTAAAAAATGAAAAGAATGAGAAAGATAAAAAAAAAAGAAGAAAAGATAAAATTGTATAAAATAAACGTACGAAAGAGGAATTATAAGTCGTCAAGCTTTTAGCAACAACGAGCATGTTATATATTGGGCATGTTCCAAGGGCTGTTGGTTTGGGTCGGGGTGTTGCGATGGTCAAATTGGACGGTCCTTTAAAAAAAAAATAAAAAAAGAAAAAAAAATTGGGAAATATATATATATATATATATGTACATACACATACATATATGTATATATATATATATATATTTTTTTTTTTTTTGGTGGGGGGGATTGTTATATGTAATAGTTATTTCTCAATTGGTCAAAAAAACGTGCTTGGAGAAACGAAACCCTCGAGGAACAATTTTTAATGACGATTAATTTCAATCGTTCGTCATTTCATTGTCTCTCGAGTCCTTCTGCATGTATGTACGTATGCATGTATGTATGTATGTATGTATGTATGTATGTATGTATGTATGTATGTATGTATGTATGTACGTATGTATGTATGTATGTACGTATGTATGTATGTATGTACGTATGTATGTACGTATGCATGTATGTACGTACGTATGTATGTATGTATGTATCTATGTAATTATCTACGGTTTCAATTATACGGGTTTATTATATATGAATTTCTACTTTCTAGGGTGAACTAATTCGAATATATGACACAGCCATGTTCATTCCTAAACAAATATTAAGTTGTTCATTTCGATGATAACAC
>OU426857.1:1427500-1430000 GCA_911387685.1 Dolichovespula media | reverse complement strand
TATTAATGTCTGTGTAGGAACGAAAAGGGAACATGAAGGAGTCGTATCGTGAGGATCCAAAACGATCGATCGATGGATCACTCGACTAAACGACTAATACTGTACTCTCTCTTTCTCTCTCTCTATCTCTCTCTCTCTCTCTGTCTATTTATCTTTCTCTCTCTCTCTCTCTCTCTCTCTCTTTCTAGTCTGTCGCTCCCTCAACACCGAAGGTAAAATAATAAAAGAAGTCTTTTCATCTGTTTTTTTTTTTTTTTTTTTTTTTTTTTTTTTTTTTTTTTTTTTCGTAGGGTCGGGGGTCCGGGCCTCGAGACGAAGAGGGAGGAAAGCTCCGAGGTAAAACATAAAAAAAAAAAAAAAAAAATTAAAAAAATAAAAGAAAAAGAACGAAAAAAGGATTCTCTTAAATTGTAAAATATTGTATAAAAAGCATAGGAGGATAATGGCATAAATCAATTATGCTTTGGACGCGACGCATCGATCCGAGTCTATTTTGCGTTGACGTCTATATATATATATATATATATATATATATATATATATATATATATATACATATTTTTTTTTTGTTCTTTACAGATCATTCTCATTCTTGATATACATATTAATTATGTATATCGTCATGATGTAAGTGAGATCACAGTAGAAAAGGAACGGGGTGAGTTGATCCGTCACATTGCCAGACAGATCGGCCGTGGATCGACGCGTCGTGTTTGTAAAACAAGAAAAAAAAAAAAAAAAAAAAGAAGAAAACAAAATATAAAAAGAAAAAAATAAAAAATAAAAATTACATACGTATATGCATATATGTGTATATATCATTTTTTTCTGCACGATTTTTTTCTTTTCTTTCTTTTTTTGCCGGGTCGATTGGCGACTATCTCTCTCTCTCTCTCTCTCTCTCTCTCTTTCTCTCTCTCTGTCTCTCTGTCTTTCCTTTAAAAATACTTTCTCCTTCTTTCTTTTTTTTTTTTTTTTTTTTGTTTCGTTTGTGTGTGTTCGTTTCGTGTGTGTTTGGTATTTTTTCTTTTTTCTCGTTTTTTTTTTCTTTTCTTTTTTCTTTTTTTCTCTTTTTCCCTTTAATCCTGCGCTCGAAACCTCACCGACAGGACTACTACTACTTACTCTCTTCGACTCCGAAACAACTGAATGAGGTTTAGTCTAGTTACTTTTTTTTTTTTTTCGATTTGTCCCCAGTAAGCCACACGCGCACGGCAACGTTCGTTTAAAAATATGGAACCAGTGTGACCAGAATGGTTGCTATGGAAGAGCTCCGGTATTTAACCGGAACGGTCTCAGTCCCACCCGATGCGAGTCCGTGGATACTTCAAGTCTCGATCATTCTTTTATCTCCAACTATTTCCTTCCTTTACGCTTTCTCTCTCTCTCTCTCATTTTTTTTTTCACTTTTTCATATCTTTTTTCTTTGTTTTTAATCTTTTTCCTCTTTTCTCACCGCGCTAGAAAAAAATTTATCTTCACCGAATCCCTTCCGAGCTCGAATCCCTCTATTGCTTCGTATTTTGTTCTCTTTTTACTTGGCTTCTTCGTTTTCCTTTTTTTTTTCTTTTTTCTTTTTTTTTATCCCAAAACATTCGATCCATATAATCCAATTATATGGATACCAGAAGGCATATATATATATATATATATATATATATATATATATATATATATATCACGTGGTACCTGAGATACAACGGTGGACCTTAAATAAATACGCTAAGGTCACGAACCCCTTATTAAAATATTAGGATAATTCGAGCTCGTCGTAAAGGGTGAGTGGCGGGGGCGGGGGGGGGGGAGTAATCGCGAAGACCGACAGACGGTTTGTTTGGACTCGCATCGAGTTAGGGAGATCGACTTGTTTCTCTCATTTAACGCGCGAATATACAAAAAAAAAAAAAAAAAAAAAAAACGTCTCGTTGTTGGAAAACGAAACGAAACGGAACGAGGAAGGTACGAAAAAAAAAAAAAAAAAAAAAAAGAAGAAATAGAAAAAATAGAGTCGTCGAAGAAAAAAAAAAAAAAAGAAGAAAAAAAAAATAGTTATCACGGTAGTAATAATAATTAATAATAATACAATTACAGCTAGCGATGCGATAATATATATATATATATATAATATAATATTATATATATAATATATATATATATATATATATATATAAATATATACCCTAGATGAAAGAAAAAGGATAAAAAAGCGGAATCCAAGATCGAGTCGACGGAGAAAAGGGTGGCGCGCGTCGCGATGATGGTTGTTGTCGTTGTTGTCGTTGTTGTCGTCGTTCCCGTTGTTGTTGTTGTTGTTGTTGTTCTTGTTCTTGTTGTTTCACCCCCCTCGCTTGGGGGCGTTCGGACCGTCCCCCCTTTTTACTATCCTTCTTTCTTTCATTCATTCATTCTTTCCTTTTTCCCCTGTTTTTTTGTTCATTTTATTTTTTTTTTTTCGTTTTGTCCTCGCCGTACCAAAAGAAGAAAAAAAAAAGGAAAGAAG
>OU426857.1:1412500-1415000 GCA_911387685.1 Dolichovespula media | reverse complement strand
TTCACACATCGTGAATCTCCTTTTCCGTTTTGTCATTTTTTTCTTTTCGTTTTCGCCGATCTATGAATAAATATTTTTTCGTGTTTTTCCTTTCTTCCTTTATTTCCTTTTTTCGTTCAGGCTTTTGAAATTCTCGTCAGAAATATATGATACTGATGAAATGAAATGAAAAATCATTATGAAAGATCTATTACTGATGAAATGAAATGAAAAATCATTATGAAAGATCACATTGATCGAATCGAGAAAGGAAGAAAGAAAGAATGAAAAAAGGAAAACGAAAAAAAAAAAGAAACAAACGAAGCAAATAAATCAACAAAAAAAGGAATGATTAGGCGAAATTCGTTCGTAGATCGGGAATAATTTTCGTGAAAATAATAATATCACAAACATTAGTGATAGGTTTCTTAATTAATACAAATATAATTAACGTTAATACGAATAAGTTATTCTCGATTTATATTAGTTATAAATTGTCGTTCGATTTCCGATAAATACACACACACATACACACTCATTTATATATATATATATATATATCGTTATATTGGTGCGATAATCATTGATTTTCCTAATTAAATCTTCGAAAATATACAAAAAGTTTTACGAAAGTTCTCAAACGTTGCTCGTAATTTTGCGACTTGGACGAGAAAATAAAAGGAAAAAAAGACAAAAAAAAAAAAACAAAAACAAAAAAAAACAAAGAAGGTACAACAAATAAAAAAAAAGGAAAAAATTAAAGTCCGACGTTAAATTTTAATGTAGGAAATTTTTGTGGGGCCTCGTCCTGTGCGTATAAAATAAAAAAATAAAAAAATAAAAAGAAAGAAGGAAGGGAATGCAAGGAAACGTGATTCCCATGAACACGCGAGTTAAATCGCGACGATAAAATATAGAGGATCGATCTGATCGCGATCAAAGGTTAGAAAAGTGCGTGTTCCTTTCGTGCTCGGACAGTTTGTCGCCCCGATAAAATCTTTTCGGGCATATCATGCATTGGTGTTTCGGCTCCTCGACGTGAAATTTCATGTGAGCGTTCAAATTATGTTTATATTTGAACCATTTCTTACACAATCGGCATTGGAACTGCGGCTTTTTATCACATCCACCGCGCATGTGTCGCCTTAGGCACGATATTCTTATATAACAACGACCACACTTTGTACAATTATAGTTTGTTTCTGGCCGTGACTGGTTCGTCGTCATGACGTTCGTCATGGTCGTCGTCATGGTCGTAGTAGTCGTAATGGTGGTCTTACCTGATCGTAAGCTATTAATATTGTTAACGGTACTCGTGTTAGTTTTAGCGATCGTTTTTCGTTCGACATCTAACGGGTGGTCGTTCGTAGTAGGATGATGATGCGTTATCAGTCCTTGAATGTCGATGTATCGTGCGTGCGACAGCGGCTCCCGATAGAACTGGGCCCAGTAACCTGGAATAAAAGCGTCAAGATAAAGTAAAAGTCCCATCGGCCTCAGCCTCTTAACATTACGATTTATTGTTTAATGTTAATTTACGATTTATTCACGATTATTGTTGTTGTTAGTTCTTGTTTTTATTTTTTTCTTTTTTTTTCTTTTTGGTTCCCCTCTTTCGTTTCGTTCTATTTTTTCCTTTTTTTTTTTCTCTTCCTCTCTCTCTCTCTCTCTCTCTCTCGCAGGATCGGAAATTTGGGCGACGTGCTCTTCTTCTTTTCTTTTTTTTTTCTTTTCTTTTCTTTTCTTTTTTTTTATACACCTTCCTTCGCGCTCGTCTCGATTCGTTCGTACTTCATTTATTTTCTTTCCGGTTGTAGTTTCTTTTTTCTTTTCTTTTCTTTTTTTTTTTTCCGTTCCTTTCACTTCTTTTCTTTTCCCTCATTTTACTATATTTCTCTTTTATTTTATTTTGTTTAATTTTATTCTCGTCAAATCGACACGGTACTTCCTACTCGACAAAAAGATTATCCGTCGATATTAAATCGTGATTTTTAAGAGAGTCAAGATCGGGAAAGATAAGGATCAGGTATGTTCGGTCGTAAGGAACCCTTTTGAAAATATTTTACTTCGATCGAATAACCTTCGAATCGATCGATAGATCGATTTCGTTGAACCTTTATCCCTGGATCGTCGTCGTCATAGTCGTCGATCAACGATCGATAATAATAGATCGTTCCATCGCGGTGAGGGAAGGGGGTCGTTGCTTCGATGACCTCACCAGAACCATTATCCATCCTCCGAAGGGTTGTAACGATCGAACTGAAATCAAACATTATTATTGGTCAATAAATGTTTATCTTAATGGCGACTATTAACGTCGACAACATTTTCTCTCCATCCACGATAGGATTATTTTTAATATCGTCGTAATTTTTCTTTTCGTCCTCGTTGTTGTTGTTGTTGTTGTTGTTGTCATCGTAATCGTTGTTGATAGTAGTGGTAACTTCGTCATCTTCTTTTGACATCCTCTTCTTTCTTCGTTCGATCATGTTTGTCCCGTGTTTTATAAATAATTTCGTCG
>OU426857.1:1390000-1402500 GCA_911387685.1 Dolichovespula media | reverse complement strand
CATCCCTTTCTTTCGTCGTTAAGCCTTTTTCTAACTTGGCTTCTTCGGTTTCTCCTTTCTGGGTCTTTTTTTCGTCTCTTCTTTTTCTTTTTTTCTTTCTTTTTTCTTTTTTTTTTGATTTTTTCGTTCCCCCTTCTTTTCCCTTATTTCTCTCCGTCCCTTTTCTCTCGCGTTTCGCGTATTTTTATTTCGTTCGTTCTATTTTCTTTTTCTTTTTTTTTTGCGTTTCCTTCTATTCGTTTTTTCTTCCCCCTTTTTCGCTTTCCTTTTTCCTTTCTCGTTGTTTCTTCTTCCTTCTTTCCTTTTCGTTTTTTCTTCCTCTTTTTTCGTTTTCCTTTTCTCTTCTTCGTTTTTTCTCCTTCTTCCTTTTTCTTTCTCGTTTTTTCTTCTTCCTTTTTTCTTCCCCCTCTTTCGTTTTCTTTTTTTCTTTTTCGTTTCTTTTTTCTCCCCTAAAGAAAGTTCGACGAAGGATTCTCTAACGCATTTTATCGTAAGTCGGGTGGAGGTGTTGCGAGACCTAGAAAGAAAAGAAAAATGAAAAGAAATGTATAAGATTAGTTGTAACGATGACAATGATAACGAGGAACGATGATCGACTACGACGATGGACGATAATGATGATGATGATGATGATGATGATGATGATGATGATGATGATGATGATAATTGATCGAATAACGTAAAAGGTTTCATTTATTATCGTGACTCTTGGATTCGCCGAAAAACGCAGCCGTCGTCGTATGAACCAGTTGGATTCCTGATAACAAATCGATACCCTATCAACGTCGAGAGAAATAGAACGATTAAGAATTATTAAGAAATTGTTGATTCGATTTTTGTCTTCTCCTTTCTGTTCTTTTCTCTCTTTCTTTTTTTTGTTTCTTTTTAAATCGTTATTAACGCACAGACGAAAAATAATTACGAGACGTAATACAGAAGAGAAAAATTTGTGTATTTTCTTTAAACGTGATCATATCTCATCGTCGTCGTCGTTGTCGTTGTTGTTGTTGTTGTTGTTGTTGTTGTTGTTGTTTTCTTCTTCTTCTTCTTCTTCTTCCTCCTCTTTTTACACACGTTTCGTTTAATTCGAAGAACGAAGAATAAGGAAGAGTGAGATGGAGATATAGAAGTAGAAGAGGTAGAAGAAGAAGGAAAGAAAACAAAGAAGAATGAACGAAAGAATGAAAGAACGAAATGAAAGATAGAAAAATATTTTCACGTGACAATTGTTTTGCGGGTTGTGCGAAATTTGGGATTGAATTTGATTCGACGGACAAACACATAGACACACAGATGCACACACACACAGAGAGAGAGAGAGAGAGAGAGAGAGAGAGTGAGTGAGAAAAATGTAATGTATTATTTGTTCGTCTTATAAAGCATCCCATGGTGTATTTGTCTGATGAATTCCCCGTTTCCAGACGTTAAAAGTATCGGCCAACACTCAGGATTCTCTCGTATGTGCCGATGCAACGATTTCTTCCACTTGTACGACTTCGAACAGGCCAGACAGATGTTGTTGTTGTCCTCTGTAAAAAAAGAAAGAATTCGTTCGTTCGATTCTTATTAGAACGATAGGGGACACCCTATTATAAACGAACATTCATTTAAACGTACACAAAGTTTATTTCGTATGAATATAAATAGACAAAGAGAAAGAGAAGGAGAAAGAAATAGATGGACATATGGATAGATAGATAGATAGATAGATAGATAGATAGATAGATAGATAAATAATGATAGAGTTAGAGAGAAAGAGAGAAACTTTATATCGCTTTAACATTTTTCGATACTTTTGTTCCTTTTCTTTTTTTCTTCTTCCTTTTTCTTCTCTCTCTCTCTCTTTCTCTCTCTCTCTCTCTCTCTCTCTCTCTCTCTCTTTCTCTCTCATGGATCACGACGTTAACGACGTTGGTTTCAACCTTAAAGAACAATATGATGATAATAATAATAGTATTAATAATGGAAGGGGTAAAGAAAGAAAAGAAAAAAAAAGGAAAGATCGTCGGTCAGCCAGAATATTCATTCCATCGTTTTCATATAAATAATATATTTTGTCGAAGGATCTATGATATATATATATATATATATATATATATATATATATACATATACACATATATATATACATATATATATATATATATATATATATATACATACATATAAAAGAATAAATAAATAAACGAGATGGGGTCACGTGCGGCTTGTCATTTTCTATAATACAATATTGTACAGAGTTGAGGATGTTTTTTCTTTCTTTTTTTTTTTGTTGTTGTTTTTTTTTTTTTTGTTTTCAGAGGTGCAATAAAAAACAAAAAAGAACAGATCTTACACGGAGATATCTGTGATAAAGCTCGTCTTTCTTTTTCTCCTTTTTTTTTTATTTTAGCTTCTTCCTCCTCTTCGAACGAGAACGTAAATTCTTGCGAAAGGAAGGAAGAAAAGGCACTGAAAAAAAAAAAGAGGAAAAAGAAAATACATATAAAAAAAAAAAAAAAAAAAAAAAAAAAATTCTCTTCGACAAGGAGATCGTCGATCGAGTGATTTTTTTTCGATTGAGAAGACGAAATGAAGGAGAAGGATATGAAAAAAAAAAAGAAGAAAAAAATAAAAAATAAATAAACGAACGAAAAGGAAAGAAAGAGAGAAAACGAAGGGGAAATAATTATTCGATTGTCGTCTATTGATTGGCGTGTTTTTTACGCATGTGCTTCAACAGGTTGGAACGAAGTTTCGTTCTTTTTGGACAATGAGGGCATTGGTGTTTAGGTGCCTTTCCGCATTCGTCCCTAACGTGTCGCGTTAGAGAACTGTAATACATGTATAGGTTTCCGCAGGCTTCACAGGTGTGCTTCCTAATGCCGGGCGTATAACCTGCAAAACAAAAAATCAACGAAAGAACTTCGTTAATTAAAAAACCAATATCACGATTGATTCAGATAATTTTAACCCTCTTTTCTTCTCTTCTATCAATTAATCTCTCTCTCTCTCTCTCTCTCTCTCTCTTTTTTTTTTTCTGTTTAGTTTTTAATTTTTTTTTATCCTGGTTCACGAGGACTCGGCGACGGATCGCAAAAAAATAAATTTCCATCTCTCTCTCTCTCTCTCTCTCTCTCTCTCTCTCTCTCTCTCTCTCTCTCTCTCTCTCTCTCTCTCTTTCTGTCTATCTGTCTATCTGTCTGATACTATTTCTCGGTCTGTCTGCCTAATATAATTATTTTCTAAACAAATATAATCGTTGACACATCTCCAATGAATTATTTATATAGGAACAATTTTTATTTGCACATAAAATCGTAAAAGTATATATAAATATATATTTATATATATAAATATGTTTATATATATATATATATATATATATATATATATATATATATATATATTCAATAATAGCGATTAAACGAAACTCGAGTGATAACGAACGAACACCTAAAAGAAAGTAGAATTTTCGGTTTAAACGAATCAATAATATTACAAAACGTGTGGGTGGGTGGGTGGGTGGGTGGGTTTCAGGACGATTTAATTGTTAATTAAATTTATCCGCTATAATAATAATTAGCCTCTTTCCTTCGAAAGGAGGAATACGTCGAAGAGAGAGGGATTTTGATTCTTTATAAAAAGAAAAAAAAAGAAAAAAAAAAAAAGAAAGAAAAGAGAAATAACAAGATACTCCCCAATGTTTCGGATTCGAAGTCGCGCATGCATTCGGTTAATAATTATAATAATAATTAATAATAACAAATAATAATAATAATAACGCTAATAGTAATCGTAACGCTAACAATATAATAATAAAAGTAATATATAGAGCAATGGTAAAATAAAATATTGATAAAACATATTAATAATAGTAATAATGATAATGATTCAAACTTTTCGCGAATTATTTCATCGGTCACGGCTTCATTTTTCATGCCCATATTTATTCATTATTTTATTCTACGATCATTGATAAAAATACAACGTCGAGCAACACTCAAGATCATTAATTAATATACAAAAACAATATAATTCTACTCTGTCGTTTAGAATATTCCTTACTAACGTGTCACACACACACACACACACACACACACATCTGACGAGCCTAATCGAGGAGAAAAAATATTTCTTTTGAAAATTACAGAGACTGATCGATCATATATATATATATATATTCCTCTTTCTTTCTTCTCGTATTTATTTATTTATTTATTTATTGTTGATTGAAGAAAGAATCAAAAAAAAAAAATAAATAAAGAAACAAACACAAAAATAAAAATAAAACGTCCGTCCCATCTTCATTATCTTGCTGTCCCTTGCCATCTTCCTCATCCTTCGTATTTTTAGGACGTCGAGGTGCACCAAAAAAAAAAAAAAAAAAAAAAAGAAAGAAAAATGAATAAAAAAAAAAGAAAAAAGAGGGAAAAAAATGAGGGAGAAAAATTCTCCGACATCCCCCTACCCCTCCCCTCCGTATAAGCAAAACATTTTAAAGAACAAAACCGTTCCTCCCTCATTTCGTCGTACGATTTAACGCGAGTAAACGTCATCGCGTCCTGGATATTTTTATTAATGACAATAAACGATTCACGATCCTGTCGATGATTCCTCTCGAACGTGCCGTTTCAAGGACATCCGAGATCGGTAAGTTTTCGTTAAATTGACGACAATCATTCTGGTGCGACCTGGAAAATAAATGATAATTCCATTGGTAATTCCATTGCCGATTTTAATGGGTCTGCCTCGGCAAATTAACATTTATTTTTCAACGTTAAGAAATGATGACGATCGAGAGATGTGGATCATTCTTTCAAAAATATTCTGACACTCCGTTCTCTCTCTCTCTCTCTCTCTCTCTCTATCTCTATCTCTATCTCTCTCTCTATCTCTCGATAATTTCATCAGAGATATGACATGGCCCTTTTGCCAATCTTCCTTTTCTTTTTTTTTTTTTTTTATTATCTCTCTCCTTTCCTTTTCCATTTCATTTAACGAAACTTCAAATCCTCGCTCAAGCTTCCTCGCATTCTCAAATGACACAAAATCATATTAATACAAATTACAATAGGAAACAATCCTTCTCCCTTTCTCATCTCGTTCCTTAAGCTAACGGTTTACTCGTTACAAAGAAAAAAACAATGGAAAAGAAAAAGAACGAAAAGATTAAGGAAGAAAAAAAAAAGAGAAGAAAAGAAAAGAGGAAAAGGGAAACATCGCGGACGAAAAAAAGAAATGAAATGACGATGAAAGGATGAAAGTCTCGAGACGCGAGAAAACGGGGGAGGGGGGAGGTAGAATTTCTCTTCCTCGGTCGTTTCTCGTCCTCCCCCTCCCCTCGTCCTCCCTCCCCCCCACACACACGTCGAATCAAATCCTAATGAACGAAAGAACGAAAGAGAAAAGAGAATGAAGAAAAAAAAAAAAAAATAAATAAATAAATAAATAAATAAAAAAATCACGCACACACATCGTCGAAATATGTGACGCCTATAATCGTATCGACAAACATCAGCAAAAGTACAGAGAGAGTTTCACACTTTCACTACTGATACTTTATTGTGGTAGTATTACGAAAATACATACATTTATAAATACTACAGATTGATGTGTCGTGTTAGTCCCGTGGAGTCCATCGCGTGACTAACGCAAATGAAAAATCAATGATTTTAATACGTGTGCGTTTTCGTATGTGTTTGTGAGCGAGTAAGTGGCTCCGTGTGTGTGTTGTGTGTGTATATATACATACATACATACATACATATATATATATATATATATATATATATATATATATACTTCCTTGTACTTAAAACTAATATCGAGAAAAATTAAAAAAAAAAAATAAAAAAAATAAAATAAAATAAAAGACAAAAAGAAATAACGAAGTGTATAAATCAGTCGGCTATTTTGTCTCGAAAACGCATCGATCGACGAACACAGGAAAGTCGAAAGCAAAAGGGGGGAAACAAAAAAGAAATAAAAACAAAAAAGAAGAAATCGAAAAAGAAAAAAAGTAATGGACGCGAGAGAACGAGGGGTATAAAAAAAAAAAAAAAAAAAGAAAAAAGGGTAAAAAAGTAAAACGAGAAAATAGCATTAGAAATACTTTCCTCTAACTACTCACGCAGCGAAAGGTAAAACGGAACAAGCTGATATATCATCGATTATTATCGATTAAAACTCGAGGCTACGGAAGGTGAAGATATTTATTGTACGATCTTAAAAATTAAAGAAAAAGAAGAAGAAGAAGATTAAATTAAATAAAATATCGAAAGCTGAGGGACGAGGAATGAAAGGGAGAGAGGGAAGCAAGAAAAGGAAAGGAAATAAATAAATAAAAATAAAACCGCGATGAGAGGAGGGTGGGAGCGAGGGGAAGGGAGGAAGTCAAACCGGACGCGATTTTTTTCATTGAAAATTAAATTACGTCGATCGTATTTCGATCCAATGGTAATATATTCTTACGATCGGTCTTTGCAATTGCAAAAAAAGAAAAAGGAATTAAAAAAGAATTAAAACCATTTCCCCCCTCCATTCTCGGGGAAAGAAGGAGTATAAAAAAAAAATTAAAAAAAAAAAGAAATATATGCATATATATCAAAAAAAAAAAAAAAAAAAAAAAAAGGCGCTAACGTGCCGCCAGCCAAAGGATCATCGACGTTCTTTACGCTACCTAAGGGATATTTTTTGTTTGTTATTGTTTTCTTTTTTAATATTTTTATTTTTATTTTTTTTGTTTATTTTTTTTTTTTTATTACTTTTTTCCTCTCTTTTTAATACCTACACATATCTATCTATCTATCTATTTATTTATTTGTCTATGTATATATATATATATATATATATATATATCTTTATCTACAATTTTTTTTTTTTTGCTTTCATTAGGAACTATCAAACATTACGACGACTCGTCACGTTCGTTTATTATTAACGCGAGAAATTATAATAATTACATAGAGAACCAACTTTCGAAAGGAGCTCTTTTGAAAACTCTTTCTACTTTATTATTACGTACGATTTGGCAGGTTTGATTTGACGATGGGAACTCGAAGCGAGATAATAGCGAAAAAGAAGAAGAAGAAGGAGAAGAAGAAAAAGAAAAAGAAAAAAAAAAGAAAAGGAAAGGAAATGGATGAGAAAATAAATGTTGGATCACTGAGCTCCGCTCAGCTGGATTAAGGCTCTTTTTTTTTACAACGTCGACGATTGATAACGAGTGACAACGATTATCTCGAATTTATCGACAAGTTATCGAAAGCACGTATCGAAAATTTTTAGGAAAAAAAAAAAAAAAAAAAAAAAAAAAAGAAAAGAAGGATTGGGATTTTTGACGGACGAAACGAGCGATGAAGTTCTTCGAGCGATCTTAAAAAAAAGGAAACAATTTATCGAGGCAACCTTATCGCGACATTTTTCGAATTGACCTTATCAACTTTCTACATAAGTTTCTTCGTTAATTACAATAATAATTATTATTATTATTCTTTTCCTTTTCGATCAGATACCCAAATCTTAAGAGCCTCGCGAAATTTCTTTTCCCCTTCTTACTTTGGAACGATTTAATTACACCTTAAATTGTACGATTAATTAATTATTATCGTTAAATATTTCGATAAATCTTCGTCGTCGTTATCACAAATTTTTGTTTATATATATATATATATATATATAAACGTTATCAAATTAATCGTGATATTCGGTGACGTCGATAATTATAATACATGCGTACGTATCATCGAATCGAATGGGTCGATCGATGAAGGGTCAAGAAAAATACAAAAGAAAAAAAAAAAAAAAAGGGGAAACGAAAGAATAAAAAAAAAAAAAAAAGAAACAACACAGAGGATGAAACAAAACAAAACAAAAAACGAGAATAAAAAAAAAGAAGAAGAAGAAGAAGAAAAAAAAAATAAGAAAGGAACACGAGCGAAAATGTTCGAAGGACGTGAACGTTCGACACGAAATAATAATCGTCTCTCTCTCTCTCTCTCTCTCTCTTTCACTCGCGCGCGCTTATTTTGTGTTTGTATGCGTGTCGTGTCGGTATGTGTGTGTGTGTTTACGTGTATGCTTACGCGCGTTACGCGCGCACGTTATAAGTTCTTCTCTCCTTTCCTCTCCTTCTTCTTTTTTTGTTTTTTTTTTTTTTTTTTTAAGGCAAATTCACTTGGATCCTTCTTCGTTCGATATCGAATATATTCGATATTATGATATCTCAGGTGTTCGGCGAGGTTCGCTTGAAATGTTGTTCGGCCTGATGGGCGTGCAGGATGAATGCCTTGAATGCAGCGAACGGGCACAACGGGCACTTGAATTGCGGTGGTTCGCACTTGTGTTTCAAATAGTTGCTCCACATCTTGTAGAACTTGCTGCACATCGTACAGGTGTAACCAAGAACCTGATCCCCCATGTACATCTTCCGGTAAGCTGGAAAACAAAACAATTTGGATTAGTCGATCGAACGATCGTTAATTTTCAATTTATTAACAGACATTGTTCTATTTTTTTTTATTTTTTTGTCTTTTTTTTGTTTTGTTTTTTGTCCGTTTCGTTTGCTTGTTCGTTCGATGGTGAACACCCTGCGATAAACACCCTCCTCCTCCTCCTCCTCCTCCTCCTCACGCTTAGCCTGTTCACTCTTTTTGTCTTTTTATTTTTTGTTCCTATTTAATCATTTAATTTATTTATTCGTTCGTTCGTTCGTTTATTAATTAATTAATTAATTAATTTATTTATTTATTTATTTATTCGTCGATTCTTCTCTCTTTTTTTTTGTCCTCTTTTTCTTCTCTTTTTCCTTTTTTTTTCTTTTTTTTTTTTTTTTTTTTTTTTGCCTCCACGACCATTTTTAAATACTAAGGGATGACAAAGAAAAGCACGTGTCGTATAAATCAAGAGACCTTCTTCTGTTTATTATTTATTATTACTATTATTATTTATTATTGTTATTGTTATTATTATTATTATTATTATTATTATTATTATTATTATTATTATTATTATTATCATTATTACTATACTCTTTTCCTTTTAATCTACGTCGCTATGATATACTTCTATCCTTCTTTTCTTTTTTTTTTTGGGGTGGGGGGTGGGTGGGTGGGGGCGGGAGGAACGAATCATTTTCGATCTAAAACGTTCGTCGACTCTCGATCGAGTTCCTTTTCTTCTTCTTCTTCTTCTTCATCTTCTTCATCTTCTTCATCCTCTTCATCTTCATCTTCTTCTTTCACCCTTTCTTTTTTTTTTCCCCCTGTAAGAAATTATTTCAGGATTTTTACCCACCTGCCCTCCTCCCCGTTCCGCCTCACCCCAACCACCCCTAAATAAACGGGTAGAAAGGACGAAGGGTTTATTACAAGGACGATGGCAAATCTGTAGGACAGAAAATATTATTTTAATATTATAAAGGTTCGATTAATTTTGTCGAAACTCCATCAGCCACCCTCCCCCAAACCACCCCCTTCCTCGACTGGAATAATTACAATCGTAATATTTGGGAGGGGCTAAAGAAAAAAAAAAAAAAAAAAAGAAAAAATAAAGGAAGCAGAAATTGCAAAATTTCCAGAATTGGGTCTGAGAAATTAAAAAAAAAAAAATAAAAAAATAAAAAAAGGAAGAATAAGAAACAAAAAAAGAATATTTCACATAATTTGCAGAGGTATCATCTCGTCGAAGTAAATGCCAGTCTGTTATTCCATTCTATTCGAATATTTTTTCTTATATGTATGTGTATATATATATATATATATATGTATGTATGTATGTATGTATATTTTTTTTTTCTTTTGGATCTCTTCTTTCTCTTGCCATAATGTCGTTTCGTTTATCTGAAAAAAAAGAAGACGTTCGATCGGTCAGTGTAAGAATTTAATAAGGTGTATATATATATATATATATATATATATATATATATCTTCTTATTATATATATATTTATATAAAATTTATATATATATATATATATTTATATAAATTTATGTATTTATATAATATTATTTACTTTATATGTATACGTATATATATATATATATATATATATATATATATATATATAAGATAATTGTTCATTGATTGTTTTAATCCATTTTCTAGACGTCCGACAGAAAAATCACGTTTGTCCATTCTTCTTATCTAAAACAAACATCGTATCAAGTATACATATATAAATATAAATATATAAACAATTATCAGTATGTATCTTAATGAAGAATTATTTTTGTATAAATATACCAAATATGCATAATACATATTCTAAATTATTTTTAATTGGATAAGCCTTAATGATAAATAAAAGACATACAAACATATATATGTATGTATGTATGTATGTATGTATGTATGTATGTATACACGTGACGAGAAAAATTATTCATTAATTATTAATCACTATGCAATTATATTGCGATAATCCTTAGATGTTGTCACGTGACATTAGATCTGAAAGAAGATTAGAAAAGAATAGAAAGTAAAAGAAAAGAAAAGAAAAGAAAAGGAAAGACGCAAGTTTTCTTTTTTTATTTGTTAAATACATACGTCGTATAAAATATTATACAATAAATTAACGTGGCTATTACGTTAAAATCTTATAGGATAAGATTTTTCATTGTATGTAAAAGGAAGAGAGAGAGAGAGAGAGAGAGAAAAGTCTCGATATAACGTCAAAGATCCAAATGTCCAAGTTCGATTTTCTAAGTACGAGTGACGCTTATTTTTCTTCATTTCTTTTTCTTTTTTTTTTTTTCTTTTTTTTCTTTCATATTTTATTCCTAAAAACAGACACTACGTATAACAATCTCGCCACGTATTAATAAAACAGCTCCTTTCTTTCGTTGGACAATGCTTTCGTTCGTCTTCCCATTCGAGAATAATTTAAATTTTAGATTATCTTTCTAATTCTAATTAGCCGACAATAAGCGAAACGATATTATTAATCGCTTCGCGAACGAAGGAGAATTGAGAAATAACGAGGACAGAGTGAAAGGAAAACGGAAACGAAATCAAAATCAAAATAAAAAAAAAAAAAAAAAGGAAAAAAAAAAAATAAAAAAGGAAAGGAAAAAAATCCTAAATATTTTCTTCGACGTTATCGTAATTATTCCAATTGAATGGGTCGTCCTGTTGTATGAAATCAATCCGATGCTTCTTCCTCATATGATTTTCTATGCACCATCTGTGAGGGGTCTTGTAAGGGCACGAATTGCACGATAATTTAGGCTTTGCGTTAACGCACTCGTATTTTCTATGCCTCCATAATGATCTATAAACTATATATGACTTTCCGCAATCGTGACAATTATATCTTCTCTCTCGTAGATCGTTTCTCCTCCTATCGAAATTGTTTCGCGATAGTTCTTGTTCTTGTTCCTGTCGTTGATATTGCTGATATTGTTGATATTGTTGATATTGTTGTACAGGCTGACGTACGTTGTTGTAATATTGCTGATAGTTCGTCAAAGAAATCTCATTGCTCGTATTGTTACAGTAGATGCTCTTGATCGGCCAAAACGTCGATACTGAAACAATAAAATCGTTTTTCGTTAAAAAAAAAAAAAAAAAAAAAAAGAAAGAAAAAAAAACAAAAAAGAATTTCTCTCCCCTTTTATCCTTTTTTATTCTTTTTATTCTTCTTCTTTTTGTTTTCGATATAAAAGAAATAATTAAATAAAACGTGTATGTACTTATGTATGTCTGCATGTATGTATGTATGTATGTATGTATGTATGTATGTATGTATGTATGTATGTATTTATGTATGTATGAATGTATTTATATACGTATTTATGTATATTTCAAAATACACAATACGTTTACTCTAATCGTTGTATCGTTTATCAATGTAGAGACCTATCGATATATCGCGTGTGTAGTCCCCTTCCCTCCATGCACTTTCATTCGTCGATATATTCTGGAACAAAACTTCAAATCACATGATTTATATATATACACACGCACGCATACACACATATGTTTGTATGTATGTATGTATGTATGTACGTATGTATATATTAATATTAATTAGGAAATTTATAAAGAATAGATATTGAAAATGTTTAGGGATAATAGGTGTTTAGGTATGTGCATAAAAAGTAGATAGATAAGGAAAGAGAGATAGAGAAATAGAGAAATAGAGAAATAGAGAGAGAGAGAGAGAGAGAGAGAAATTAAGAGAGAAAAAAGATGACGTCTCCTTACACATTTGTTCACTAACGATTCGTGTTTATTAAAAAATGAATATATCGATATATGCTTGGCTTAAACAAAACAAACATTCAACTAAATCGGACCCACGTCCGAATATTGCAAATAAGATTATTTAAAAGAATTATTTCCTTTTTTTTTTCTTTCGTATACGTTAAATTACATTTGTTTATATATTTATATATATATATATATATATATATATATATATTTATATATGTATATATATAGAGTTTTGTTTATATCTAATTATCCCTGGAGTATTATTGTTCTCTTATTACAATACCTTAATTAATAAACTTTCATCGA
>OU426857.1:1377500-1380000 GCA_911387685.1 Dolichovespula media | reverse complement strand
ACCAGCCTCTGAAAGGACGCTAACAAAAGAAAAAAAGAAAAAAAAAAAAAGAAAAAGACAAAAAAGGAAAGAAAAGGAAAAAGAAAATAGCGAAGCGAAGAAAAGAAACCAACGAGAGGAAAAAGAAAAAAAAAAGAAAAAGAAATACACGCGAATCGACGAGTTGTCGATTTGAATTAGAATTTAAAGTACGTCCTCACACCCACCCCTAGACTAGAATCGTCAAAATTAGTAGCATCGAATGAGATTCTTCGCGACAATGAGGAAACAACCGAGTGAAGAGGGCGGGGTGGGGGAGGGAGATTTTTTTTTTTGTTATCCCTGTTATTATTCTTGATCGTTATCGTAGTTATCTTATGTATTCGTTTATCTGTATATTATATTCATCGTATGGAAATATATATATATATATATATATATCATTTTGATTGATAGGGATGACTACTAAGTAAGTTGGAACTTTGAATATTTCAGAGAAAGGGTTTTTTTTTTGTTTTTTTTTTTTTTTCTTTACTCGTCAAATATGAATTTCTTTCGAGGAAATCGATTGTATACTCTGTCACATAAATTTACTAGAATATTTCGTTTATTTTCTTTTCTTTTTTTTTTTTTATTTATTTTTATTTATTTTTTTTTTGTTATATTTTTATTTTTCTTTTCTAAGAAAAAGAAGACGAAAAATATTTCTTATGGTCTCTTATAGGCTGCGATAATTCGTACACACATATACGCACAATATATATAGAAAGAACACAAAAAGAAGAAAAGAGAAAAATAAATAAATAAATAAATAAATAAATAAATAAATAAATAAATAAGTAAACGAACGAACGAAAGGAAAGGAAAGGAAAGGGAAGGGAAGGAAGGGAAAAGGAACAAATGCTGGAAAATACAAAAAAAAACGGACGTAAGGGAAAGAAGGGTGAAGGGAGGACGATCGTCGTACGTTTTTTTTTTTTCACGCGTGGGAGAGAGAAAAAAAAAACATTCGACGGGTAAGGGTGGGTCGTAGGTGAGAGGGCGAATGATTTTAGGGGATGCAGGAGATTTGTCGCGGTCTACAAAGAAAGAAAAAAAAAGAAAAGAGAAAAAACAAAGAAGAAGAAGAAGAAGAAGATACGTAAAGTGAAATATAACGTGGGAACAGGCATCGTCGTATTGATCAAATCGTACAAACTACAAATAGAGTTTGTGAATGCTAGAGAGGTGACGTTGCAGGCTGGTCTTTTGTGTGAAATTGTAGCTGCAGTAGCAACAGGGAAATTGTCGTTTCCCACCGCATTCCCACTTCATATGACGGCGTAGATTACAAAGCATCGTGTACCTTCTTCCACATTTTTCACAGGCGAAACGAGACTTCGATATATCTGTTTAAACAAGAGAAAAAAAAGAAAATTTTGAATGAATACTGGCCATTGTGATCCAATTTTTACGTTAACAAAGGGATATCGATTGTTTCGCGTTTTTTATTTTATTTCATTTCATTTTATTTCATTTCATTTCATTTCATTTCATTTCATTTCATTTCATTTTATTTTATTACTTAGATTTTAGTTTCGCTTTTTCATTTCTTTGTTTTTCTTTCTTTCTTTCTTTTCTTTTTTTTTTTATGTGTGTGTGTGTGTGTGTGTTTGTGTTGTTTTTCGAATTCACACTTCCCCATCGTCATTTCTTAAAAATTTTTGGTGCGACAAAGAAAAGCGTGTTTTTGGGACTTGTGCGTAACACGTGTGAGAATCTTCGATCTATCGATAAGCCCAGAAAATTTATTCGAAAAATTGCCACGATTTTATAGTTTGACGACGGTGACGATCGAACGAAATTATTTAATTTATATATATGTATATATATATATATATATAAACATACATACATATTTATATATATATAAATATATATATAGACGCATATGTATGTATATATATTTAGCTGATCATAAAAGAAATTCTCTAAACAAAAAAAAAAAATTAATTTCATTCGAAAGTTGTACAACCCTATTTTCGCGCGCATTCTCGAGAAGATGCTCTTTCGTTTACTTTATTTTTTTATTATTATTATTATTATTATTTTTTTTTTTTTTTTCTGTTTTATTTTCATATCAAATTTTATTCTCTTCAAGACGATTCTTCGTTGATGTTTGGTCGACGTTGATTTCTTCCATTGCCGATGCAACTTTCGTGTACTCGCGCTTGATATTTAATGATCTGCAAAAAAGAAAAACGAGAAAAAGAAAGAAGGAAACAAACAAACGAACGAACGAACGAACGAACGAACGAAAATAAGAAGAAGAAGAAGAAGAAGAAGAAGAAAAAGAAAGAGAGAAGAAGGAAAACAAAAAAAAAGAATTGATTTAATTCTCCTCTAATTTCCTTTTTTTTTTTCCGATCACTTTTACCTTCTCGAATCCTTGTAATTAATATCCCCCTTCGTGTAATATTCGATTGTGGAATCATCTATCGTCTTGTGGATTCATATAACAAGAAGTACGATCTAAAAATAA
>OU426857.1:1365000-1372500 GCA_911387685.1 Dolichovespula media | reverse complement strand
CGTCTCTCTTTCTCCTCCTTTAAGACGAAAAATCCGGATAATTGGCGAAGACGGATCCTTGCACGTGTTGATTAGAATTAAAATCAGCGGTCGTCGTAGAGTCGAAGGAGGACGACGTTGTCGTTTGTCGTTGTTGTTGTTGTTGTTGTTGTTGTTGTTGTTGTTGTTGTTGTTGTTGTTGTTGCTGCTGCTGTTGTTGTTGCTGTTGTTGCTGTTGTTGTGGTTGTTGTTGTTGTTGTTGTTGTTGTTGTTGTTGTTGTTGATAGCCGTATTGAGTGTTCTGTTCCAATAGATGTTGATGGCGTGCCAAAAGGTGTTTCGTAAGGCTGTCCCTGTATCTTGTACGATGTGGACAAAAGTCACACTTGAATTTTGGATCGATCCCACACTCGAAATCGTGATGCCTCTTCAAATGATGCTTATGCTTGTAGGTTTTCCCACAGGTAACGCAAGCGTGATGCTTCGATCCACCGTCGGTCCTCGTCGACGTCGTTGTCGTCGTCGATGACGTCGACGTCGACGACGACGACGTCGTAGTGGCCGTCAAACTCGTCAGGGTCGTCAGCGTCGTCAACGTCGCCAGACCGTACTTCGTCTCCACTGAAACATAAAGATACGTTGTTCCGCGGTTAATAAGAATAAAAATTTTTTAAATGAAAAAAAAAAAAAAAAAAAAAAAAAAAAAAACAAAGAGAAAGGGAAACAAACAAATAATAATCCCGTACGATCGAGGTTGTAATAATCGAGGACGATTAATGTGCGTGCGTGTGTGTGTGTGTGTGTGTGTGTGTGTGTGTGTGTGTTTGGAGAGAGAGGAGGACACCATCATCATCATTATCATCATCATCATCATCATCATCATCCATCAGGTTTCCGGGGTTTAAGAAATCTTCGACGTATCATCTTCGAGCGATCCAACGTACGTCGTTGTAGTCGGGGTATGGGGAGGTGGGTTGGGGAGGGGGGAGGGGTACACGTTTATCGTCAATTCGACATTTGTCCGTTCGCTGCTATAAAGTTTTTTCGACGAGAGAGAAAAAAAAGGGAGAAAAATGAAAATCAGAAGAAGAAGAAGAAGAAGAAGAAGAAATGAAGAGATGACACGACGTGGGAGGAATGAGAGTAGAAAAAGAAAAAAAAGGAGATAATGCGATGGAATGATAACGAGACGGGACAATGGATGAAGGAAAAGGGATCAAAAGTAAGAACGATGATATATACGTAAGAGAATCGTCTATGAAAGGAGATAGAAAAAACGTATATGACGATATAAAAGAAGAAGAAGAAGAAGAGGAGGAGGAGGAGGAGGAGGAGGAGGAGGAGGAGGAGGAAGAAGAAGAAGAAATAGAAATAAAAGAAGTAACGGTAGTGGTAGAATAAGTAGAAGAAGTGATTGCGAACGGAAGTGTTAGATCCTTCGGGATTTCAATGAAAACTTTATTGAATATATCCACTGATCACTTGTATGTAACGGGGTTCTTGGGGGTTGAGAGCGAAATTACCCTAAATAAGACGAGTCTGCTAAGCGACAGAGCCTCTCTCATTTCTCTTCCTTTGTTCTTGGGTATATAATAAGGAGAATTTGGGGATGAGGGTGGATCGAGGGATAAGGGTAGAGAGGGCAATGGGATGATCCATACTTTGAGGGTGAGTGTATAAACGTTTTTTTTCTTCTTCTTTTTTTCTTTTTTGTTTTTTTTTTTTTTGTTTTTTTTTGTTTTTTATATACGAGTTCGGAAGCCATTGAACGATGATAATCGAAGGGATCGATCGCTGGGTAGATATCGAAAGTGATTAAGAGATCGTTAAATAATTATATCTCGATTGGTATTATCTTCGTTCGTTTCTTTACAATTTGTTGTGAAAACGAGGAAAGCCTATCTCGCTATCACTCTCTCTCTCTCTCTCTCTCTCTCTCTCTATCCATCTATCAATCTATCTATCTCTCTTTCTCTCGTTCTATCACGTTGTTAAACATTGAATCCGTCGTACGATGATCCATTAATTCACGTCCAGTTTCACAATCCTTATCATCAAGCGCATATCGATCGATCGATCGATGTCTCAATAAATCTTGACGTTCGAGATCATTTCCAATATATTTATCAAAAAGATTTTTTGGCTGCGTCAACGTTCGACAATATTATTCGTTCTCGGCTATGTTTCATCATATGAATCTGAAGATAGAACTTGTAGGTAGCTCTGTAAGGGCAATAAGTGCACTGATGCGTCGGCTGTATGCCGCACTCGTAGGTCACGTGTCTCCTGAGATTTTTTATCTGATGATAACGACGATCACAATTACCGCAAGTGTATCTCCCACGTCCCCGCAATCTTCTTCTACTATTACGAAATCCACCTCGCATCATCGCATGTGTCATCTCGTAATCTGTAATCACGTATGAGCGAATAGTTAATATTTAAAGAAAGAGAAATAGAGAGAAAGAGAGAGAGAGAGAGAGAGAGAGAGAGAGAGGGAGAGAGGGAGAGAGAGGCATTTAAGATTTTCTTCGTCTTTAATTTCCTTTTTTTTCCTCGAAAACGAGATTCCGATCGATGAGAGAAAGATAGATATAGATAGATAGATAGATAGAGAGAGAGAGATAGATAGATAACAGATGATAGATAGATACAGAGAGAGAGAGAGAGAGAGAGAGAGAGAGAAATGAGGAAAAAAAATATATGAAATATATGATCACAATGAAAAGGATGCAGAAGGAAATTATGTATCTTTCGTTTCTATTGCTTCTCTTTTACTTTTCCCTTTCTTTTTTCTTTTTTTTTTTTTGCTTTTTCTTTTTTTCTTTTTCTTTTCTTTTCTTGTCTTTTCGCGCTCCACCACAACGAGATATCTGAGATATACAGCAACATCAATTCAATATTATTACGTAGAGCCATCTGCAACATTGAGATAAAGAGATATATAGACAAGTGTATTGATATATATATATATATATATATATATATATATATGTATATATATTTACTTATTTATTTATTTATTTATTTATGCTTGGTTCTCTCGATCAAAAAAAAGATTATATCGTATGGATATACGACGATCGTTGTTGATTCCGCTCGTTGAATCTTTTCAAATGACCTAGGGGATACGAAATTAAATTAAATTAAATTAAATTAAATTAAATTTACGCGTATCTTTTATAAAATTTGTCAAATTCGTGTGGACACCTTACACGTTAAAGATCCTTCGATGGCGTATAGATACATACACGTACGCTGACACATACACACATAAATACATACACGCATATAAACGACGCGCGCACATTATCTATCTTATTTCACATATTTATATATATATATATATATATATATATATATATATATATATATATATACACAATTGATAATAATAAATAATAATAGTAATAATAATAATAAATAAGCAACAACAATAATAATCAAAATAAAAATAATAATAATAATTGACATTTTTGTGTACGTATCATCAGAGATGAAGGCAGTGTCATTTTTCTTTATCTTTCTCCTTTTCTTTCTTTTTTGATTCTTTCTCTTTCTTTCTTTTTTTTTTCGTTTTTTTTTTTTTTCAATCACTGCGACGAATGAGAATTGGAAAAAACGGAGAAGAACACCGCGGCACAAGATCGTCACCGTTCTCAATCAAACGACAACAAAATCAGCGCACTCGTTGTCGTCTCTCGCAAAGAGAGAGAGAGAGAGAGAGAGAGAGAGAGAGGGAGGGAGAGAGAGAACGAAAAAAAAAAAAACGAAAGAAGGAATAAAAAAGACAACGATTGAAGAAAGAGAATAATAATGACAATAAAGAGGGGAAAAAAAAGTTGAGAGAAAAAAATGAACGACAAAAGTGAGAGGGGTTCACGGGGGGGTTCTAGGGGGTTTTAGGAGGTTTTTTGGTGAATCCTGGGGGATTTTTGAGGGATTTTAGGGCTACGGACGTATTCGTACGTATACGTAGAATTATTTGTAATAACGTCGTACGATATTGTTACGGGTAAGAAAGATTTGGATGTATGTTCTGTACGTGTTTGATTATGCTCGCTTTGTACTTGCTAGAGTGTACGCAATATGGACATTTGAACTTTGGTGCCTTGCCGCATTCGATCATCAAATGACGTCTCAATGATCTCTTCACTTTGTAATTACGTTGGCAACGTGGACAGGAGAATTCGTTGTCTGATGCCTTATTTCCTGTGGTTGATAGATTGTTGTCGTCCTCTTTTAATGTTACCGACGATAACAGTGTATCGCATATGTTCTCAGGAAAGTAGGCCATCCAATCTGAAATATTAGCAAATTTTATATTAGATACGTGTATATATATATATATATATATATATATATATATATATATATATATGTATATATATAAAATATATATATGTAAACATACATACGGGATATATGTGCATATATAGGTGTATACATATATATGTAGATAGATAGATAGATAGATAGATAGATAGATAGACAGATAGATAGATAGATAGATAGATAGATAGAGAAAGAGAAAGAGAAAGAGAGAGAGAGAGAAAGGATTGATTGATTATCAAAAACGTTACTTCCTTAAATTTACAGTGACTCTTTCTTATTTTGTTCCCATTTTTCTTCTTCCTTTTTTCTGTTTTTTTTTCTTCCTTTTTTTTTTTCTTTGCGCTCGCGTCCTTCCTTTCAAAACTCTTAATAATATCTTAACAAAGAGAAGAACAAGCGTTTTGATTATCTTGATAGTTTTTTTTTTTTATTTTTTTTTTTAAATCAGATATGATCAGGGATATTATACAAACGTGGGACGTATGTAAGATGAACGATCGTTGTTATAACGGATCGTACGATGGGAACAAAAGTCAAAAGCGATGATATGGAGGACGAGAAAAAAGGGGTGGGTGGGGAGGAGGGGAAGAGAGAGAGAGAGAGAGAGAGAGAGAGAGAAGGATGACGTTTGACTTGTGGAAATCCATTGAAAAGGAAAATAATTCGTCGTTAGGTATCCGATGATTATAATAAAAAATTAGGATCAAAGGGTTGAATGATCGAAGGAAGAAATGATTTTCGATTTGTGATGGTCCTGGGACGATAGGATCGGTTCGTGGGACGTATTATTCGGTGACAGATGGTACGATAACGTAGGAGGAGGAGGGAGGACGGGTGAGGGGGGTTCGGGAAAGTATTTTATTTCATTTTTATTTCTCTCGATTATTTACTGAGCAACACAAAGCTCGCACGCGATATATCATCGTCTATCATCATCATCATCATCATCATCATCATCATCATCATCATCATCATCATCATCATCGTCATCGTTATAATCATCGTCGTCGTCATCATAGTCTCCATCTTCGTAATATCATTTAATATCGTAATATCATTAAATATCATTTTCTGCCTTCGATTTATTTCTCTTTGCTTTCCTTTTCCGTTTATTTCGTTTTACACCTGCATAATTCTAAACTTACCTAAGGCGATTAGAATTCGAAGTGACGTGTGCGTGGGTGCGTGCGTAAATGTGTTTGTGTGTGTGTGTGTGTGTGGTTTTTTATCCTTCCTTCTTTTTTTTTATATATATAGAATTATTAACTTAACATTAATTATTGTTATTCTTATTATTATTATTATTATTATTATTATTATTATTATTATTATTATTATTATTATTATTATTATTATTATTGTTATTATTTAACTCGAATAATAACGAGAAGAAAGAATCGGAAAAGAGAATGAAAAAGATAAAGATAGGAACTATTAATTGAAAAAAAAGAAAGAAAGAGAGAAAGAGAGAGAGAGAGAGAGAGAGAGAGAGAAAGAAAGAAGATAGGGTATTTTTTGTAAGCATTAGTATTCTTCTCAAACTGAAATGAATGATACAAAATTTGTAGGATACCATTTTTAATAGTATCATCAAAAATTTAATAGTATCTCTCTATCGTCGTTTTAAATTCTCAACAAATAGATATTAGTTACGAACAATTGCACGTAATATAATAATGATTATAATGTATAAACAATATTTTCATTTATATATATATATATATATATATATATATATATATCGTATATCTTCACGATCGTCACAGTGTATCAAAGCCGTACTAACTATATACATAAAAGGATACATACATATATGTGTATATATCATCGATCTATCTACATAACGAATGTTATTTATATTTACAATGATTATATATATATATATATATATATATATATATATATAAAACTTTTATCAATGAACTCTATTAAAATGACCAACTATGGCAGAGATAAAATATATAAAACTCGCTTTGGAGATCTAGGCAAGCTAAGGCTAATTCGACGATGATATTTCTAATCAATGAAAATCCTAAATCCAAACACGTCCACCTTGTTATCCCTTATTTTTCGTTTCCTTTTTTTTTCTTTTTTCTGTTCTCCATTTTGTTCTTTCCTTTTGGTTTCTTTTCACCTTTCTCGTCATTCTTGTTATTGTTGTTCTTAACGGATAGTTTAAATATATATATATATATATATTATTTTTTGTTTCCACTCTTCCTAATTTGTTGCATTCATCGACGAGGACAATTTGTTCCCGTTTGGAAAGGCGTAAAACTCGTTTAACAATTTCATATGTCTCCCATTTAGATGAGTGTTCAAGCTGGATTTGTGCTTCGTTCTGTAGGGGCACAACGGACAATGAAACTTCGGCTCGACCCCGCACTCGTGCTTAAGATGCCTAGCCAAACTCGAGTAATAATGATAGACCTTGCCGCAGTTCTTGCACGGATAGGTGACCTTCTGGCAACTTATGTAACCCAACGCTCTTAAATCTGAAAAAATAAAATACAAGGATCGACGATTAGTAAATGTTATTTTGCGTAAACACTGAATACCGTCCTTTACTCTCATTACGTAGGGTTATGGGTAATGAATGAATTCAAATAAAAAGGGAAAAAGAAGGAGAAGAAGAAAAAGAGAGAGAGAGAGAGAGAGAGAGAGAGAAAAGAGAAAAAAAATAATAATGACAAAATAAATAAATGAATAAACGTGAAATGATTCGAAAGAAAGTGAAAGAGAAGGAAGGATGTTTTTCGTTGAAAAGAAAAGAAAAAAAAAAAAAACAAAAAGGAAAAAAAATCTGGCGATCTTGTGGTGTCTCGAGAACAAAAAGAAAAATGAAAGAATACAAATTTCAAAAAAAAAAGAAAAAAAAATAGAAACAAGAAGAAGGAGGAGGAGGAGGAGGAGGAGGAGGAGGAGGAGGAAGAAGGGGAGGAGGACTTCTCTAACGAGACTCTGTAAATAATTGTATGTATGTACACTATACGTCAAATTAAAAATATTACATTCATTTGTATTTGGGTTTGGGGATATGACGTGGGCATCGATACGTTTAATTGCATGTCTCTGATCGATCTAAAATCGTGACGTCGTTTGGAAATATCCTAAAACGTTTTCTATATTTTTCTTGTATATCTTTTTTTTCCCTTGTCGGCGAGGGGGGGGAGGCGGAGGGCGAAG
>OU426857.1:1355000-1360000 GCA_911387685.1 Dolichovespula media | reverse complement strand
AAAACAAAACCAAAAAAAGAAGAAAAAAGAAAAAAAGAAAAAAGAGAGAAAAGAAAAGAGAGAAAAGACATCGAGAAGCCTCCAAAAGAAAAAGAATAAAAAAAAAAAAAGAAATAATAAATAAATAAATAAAAATAAACCGGAAAAATTTTTCTAAACTAACTTGACTCACGGCCATTCCCATTCAGGATCCTTCGTACGGGATTAAGAAGATCCACCACTTCCTCACGGTCGTCATCCCTTTTTTTTCTCTCTCTCTCTCATTCCTTGAAAAAAATCCCCCTTTCCCATCCCCCACACACCCGTTCCACCACCATCCCTCGAACGACGGGATAGTAATTTCGTTTTTTCTTTTCTTTTTTTTTTTTTCTTCTGTTCTGAAAAAAATCCAGTTGCCTTTGCCATCTTTTACACACACACACACACACACACACACACACACACACACACACACACACACACACACACACACACACACACACACACACACACACACACACACACACACACACACACACACACACACACATATATGTGTATATATATATATACACATATATATTTATGTGTGTATGACATTTATGCATATATTTACAGGTGTTCATTCAAAAAAACTATAAAAAAAAGCAATTTTTATGTTGATTTAATTGCGGAACATCGTTATACACAGACACACTTAAATCCGTTTGAGCGAACGCGATCGACGATCGACTACTCTCGCGCTTAGGGGGGGGGGGGAGATCTATCGATCTAATGATCTAAAACGAGCGACGAAGAATGTATAAAGAGTGAAATCGCGATTACAGATTCTTATTTTTTTTGTTTCCTTTTCTAATCGACGATAGCGTCTAAATCGAATAATGCGTATCTTTTCCTTTTTCTTTTTTTCTTTCCTTTCTTTTTTTCTTTCCTCTCCTCTCCTCTACTCTCCTGTCCTCTCCTCTCCTCTCCTCTCCTCTTCTTTCCATCTTTGAGAAAATGAAACGACGCGCGACGAGAAACGCGTTTGGGTAGATTTTTATTATTTCTCGTTCTTTCTTTTTTCTTTTCTTTTTTTTGTTTTTTCTTTCTTTCATTCCTCTCTTTTCGATTATCTCTTCCTTTTCTTTTACTTTTTGATAGCGTCGTCGTTGAAACTTTTTTGTCTTTTTCATTTTGCTTTGTTTTTCTATTCATCACTCTCTCTCTCTCTCTCTCTCTCTCTCTCTCTCTCTCTCTCTCTCTTTCTCTCTAACTATTTATCTCTTTCTATATATATTTATATATAACTATAACGTTGATATTTCTTCCTCGTCGAAGATTAGAATACGAATTTAGGATTTTTTTTCTTTCTTTATCCTCCAATCCCTTTTCTCGTTATACCATTTCACTCATACGCATGCACACAATATACTCGCTCACGTGTTTTACTTATTATTATTTTCCACTTCTTCTTCTTCTTCTTCTTCATCTTCATCCTCCTCCTCCTCCTCCTCCTCCTCATCCTCCTCCACACACTCCCTTTTTCGATTTCATATATCCGTTTATGTACAATCTACAGCATTAAGTTTTTGTTTTTACTTTTTCCTAATCCGTTTACATAATCTAATCGGTAGTTTTATTTTTTTTCTTTTTCTTTCTTTCTTTTTTTTCGTCTCGTTAATTCGACAAATAATGATCGGAAGATAAGAAACGAATAAAATTTTCGTGTGACTTTTAATAAAATCGGCCGTTCGAGCAGTGACAAGTTTTATATTACTATTATTATTATTATTATTATTATTATTACTATTAGTATTATTATTAATATTATTATTACTATTATTATTATTACTATTATTATTATTATTATTATTATTATTATTATTATTAATATTATCATTATTAATATTATTATAATTATTAGGATGAGATTATTAGAAAAAAAGCGTAAAGCTCAAGGTCACCGTCTTTTTTTCTTTCATTGATACCAGGGCAATTTGAGAAACTCGCGCCTTTTTTTCATTTTTACTTTAAGATTGACATTTATATTTAAAAAAAAAAAAAAAAAAAAAACAAAAATAAATAAAACGAAAAAAACCGCGAATTTATCAAATTGATCCCGTTAATCACTTACTCGAAAGGCTTACACGTTTACGTGAAAGGAAAATTGTTTTTTCCTCTTTTTGTTTTCTTCTTTTGTTTGTTCTTTCTTCTTTTTTTTTTTTTTTTTTTTTTTGGTTATCTCTCAATACTCCTTTTTCTTTCATTTTCTTGAGAACGATTTGTAAAAAGCCGACTAATAAAACGATTATCATAAAATCCTTACTATATATCTATATATACATATATATATATATATATATATATATATATATATGTATATGTATGTATACATATATGTATATATTTGTTTCTATATGTACGAAGTTTCATTCTAATCTCTCTCTCTCTCTCTCTCTCTCTCTTTCTCTCTCTCTCTTTCTCACACACACACATACTCTCTCTCCCTCTCTCTCTCTCTATCTATCTATCTATTTTCGTTTGAAATACTAATTCTTATTAAAACGATCGTTTTTTTTTTTAGGAATATTCTTGTTAGTTTCGCAAAATTTCTTGTGTGTGTGTGTGTGTGTGTGTGTATTTGTGTGTTTTTTTCTTTTTCTACAGTATCTTCTTCTTCGTTTATTTTAAAGATTAGGAATAATCTTATACGCTCAATCTCGTATAACAGTTTTACATGCGATACTTGGAACTATTGGTTTTACTTTTAATTAATGTGTTCTGTATTTTTTTTTTTTTTTTCGTATTACCATTAATTTCCTTTTTTTTTTTTTTTGTATTTTGATATTCGTCGCTTCGAATACAAAAAGAAAAAAGAACAAAGGAAAAAAGGAACAAGACGAAAAAAAAGAATCGATCGTTCTCGTTCACTCTCGAGACAGTTAACGAGACAGGAACTTTCGGATGTTTCGTGCAAAAATAATCGAACGAAGAAATCAAATCTATTTTCCTTTTAATTTTTTTTCTCCATTTTCGTTTCTCCTTTCTTTTCTTTCTTTCTTTCTTTCTTTTTTTTTCCTTGACATAGAAACGCAAACAAAGAGGAAGGAAAAGAGAAAGAAAAAGAAAGGAAGAGAAGAGAAAGGAAAAGAAAAAGGAAAGAAAAAAGAAAAAAAATTAAAAAGACTTCTAATCTCCCGCAATCCGTCCACCACTCTCTTAATTCTACGATAAAACGGAATAAAAGAGAGCATATATACGCAATATAAAAGAGAATTGAAAAAGTGAAGGAAAAAGAAAATAAAAAGATTAAAAAATAAACAACAACAACGGCGGCAGCAGCAGCAGCAACAACGAAAACAAAAACAACAACAACAACAACAACAAAGAAAAGCTCTAGATTTGATTCTCGTTAGAGTTTTTTTACGGTTTAATTAATTAATTAATTTATTTATTTATTAATTAATCATTCAATCAATTAATTCTTACGTTGTCTAATATGGCATCGGTCGATTAAACAATTTTCAAAAGTTCATCATCATCATCATCATCATAATCATAATCATCGTCATTATCATTAATTTTTAAACACGTTCTTTTATATATATATATATATATAAAATTTAATCGACCTACACCAATTCGTCGTAATATGCAGAACGATCGTCGATCGATGATTTACACGACGTAATATAATTAATTACTTTGAAATTTAATTACTATGCCGACATATATTTATGTATCTATAATGAGAGACTATCGAATAAACGAGGGAGATCCTACAGCGTGCGTTATAAAATCTTTTATATCTAAGACACCTCTCCTTTCTAATCGCCATATATATATATATATATATGTATATATCAATGAGTTTCTTCTTCTTCTTCTTCTTCTACTTTTTTTTTTGTTCGTTTTCTTTACTTTTCTCTCACTCATTTCCTCTTCTTACACTTTTTCTTTATCTTCTTCTTCCTCCTCTTCCTCCTCCTCCTCTTCTTCTTCTTCTTCCTCTTCCTCTTCCTCTTCTTCTTTATCTTCTTCTTCTTATTATTTTTTTTTATCAAGACGATTCAATCGTCCTTCAAAACCATTTACATTGTCGAGTACGTCAAATTTATAGAAATAAAAAAAAAAAAAAAAGAAAAAGAATAACGAACGAATTATTTCGATCGAAACTATCGCGAATAAATTACGAGTTTTGCTTTTGATTTCATTCTTTTTTTTCTTTCATTAAATAAGAAACAAAATATCTTACGAAAAATTCGTTCATTCTCGAACAATAATTTGTAATCCTCGATGTTCGAATATTACGAACGCGGGACACCTGCGTAAAGAGATACGTACGTACTTGACAATTTGTTTTCTTTCCTTTCTTTCATTTTCATTTTCTTTTTTTTTTTTTTTTTTTTTTTTTTTGAAGGAGAATTAAATCGTACGGGACTAGTAAGAGTTACGCTTATATGCAGATATCACATAAAACAAGAGACGAAAAAAAAATTAAAGAATAATTAAAAGATAAATGATACAAGAGAAGAAAAGATCAAAGACAATAACAACGACGACGACAACGAAAAAATACAAAAACAAAAAGGATAAAAAAAAAAAAACAACCACAACGACGATCAGCGCGGTTCTCGTCGAAAACGCATATGACAAAGTGTAAAACTTATAAAATAAAACGAACCACTCGTTTCCATTGCCGCTAAAGGAAAAAAAAAATAAAATAAAACAAAATAAAATAAGATAAAATAAAATAGAAAAACGAACTTCCTAAAAATATAATATTCTGTGTACATCGATTATGAAAAATTTTAATAGGACTCTCAGCGAGTGACTAGCGATCGAGATTATATTTGAATAACGATAATAAAGTGTACGGCTAAATAAATAATTGCACAAAGCGCACACAAGTTTCGTTTGATATCAGGACAGTATTATAATATAAATGCGATCCTGATTATGAGTTCTCTCGTACAGTCTCGATTAAGTTGTTCTTTTTCTTTTTTTTTCTTTTCTAGAAATCTCACATAATCGATCCT
>OU426857.1:1342500-1350000 GCA_911387685.1 Dolichovespula media | reverse complement strand
ATGAGAGAGAAAGAGAGAAAGAGAGAAAGAGAGAGAGAGAGAGAGAGAGAGAGAGAGAGAGAGAGAGAGAGAGAGAGAGAGAAAGATATTAATTGTACGCTAACACTACAAACAAATATACGGACATATCTGAACTTCTTAAACGCTATATAAAACATGTAGCGATAAGTTGAAAAAAAAATATATACATATATATATGTCTATATATATATATATATATACATATATATGATCTTATCGGTACTATGGTTGGAATAAAGAACTTTCCTTCTTCTTTATTTTTTTTCTTCTTTGTTTTGTTTTGTTTTGTTTTCTTTTTTTTTCTTTCGTCCTTAAACTTCGATCGGGAATCCCCCATCTCTAACACCATAAATTATTTTCAAATGAATTAGTAAATAGATATTAAAGAATAACGACAATAATAATTGATTAAAGAGATTGTCTTATAAAACGTACCTGCTTGACAGCTTCCAACATATATGTATATATATGTAAATATATATATATATATATATATATATATATAAATATATATATATATATATATATACATATATAAACAAACAAACAAATAAATAAATAAATAAAAGTAAATAACATCTGAAATGTTTATCAAATTGAAGATAGCGATTTCAAGCCCCTATGTATGTATCCATTATATGTATATATAAATATACATACGCACGCACACGCACGCATACACACACGCGCACGCACGCACGCACGCATATAAATATATTTAGCTATATATCTCGCATTAATATCAATTTAATTATTTTATTTATTATCTGCGATATCTCTTAAGTATTATATCGATGAGTCTTACAAAGACATGATATACATAAATATAATACATAAATATACATAACGTGTTTAACCAAATGAACGAGCTCTTACTACTATTATATCGAGAATCCATATTTCAATGATTAGGCTAACGAGTGCACTTTCTCGAGTGCTTTACGTTTAAGAGGGAAGACAAGAGTAGAAGAAGAAGAAGAAGAATACATTGACCAAACATACATTCTGACGACTAAAAAGTTAAATCCATTCTTGGATATATCTGGGTTCCAAAGAAAAGAAAAAAAAAAATATATATATATATATATATATTTATATATATAAAGAAAAAGAAGTATAGACTTTATTATTAAATTATAAATGAGCAGTATCAACTATGGTTTACGCGAGAATTATACCTGATACTTCTCTTTCGTTTTTTTTAATTATTTTATATATATATATATATATATATATATATATATATTTTTTTTTTTTCCACAAAAATATATCCAAGAATAGGTTTGAACTGTTGTTAACGAAGCGTCGAGTCGAAATCTTTTTTTTAACTTTAATCTCTCTTTTTAACTTTAATCTTTCAATCCTTGCGAAGACTAATGTCGGGTGACAACAATTTGTTATTTCGTTCAACCACGTTCGCGCTTAAACGTTCACGGTATCACAGGATTGATGTGAGAGGTGTGGGGTGTGGTGATTGAGGGGGGGAAGGGGTCGAGGGAAGGTAATTAGAGCCCTAATCATTTATTCGTATGCCCGACCAGGGCAACCCGGCCTATTATTTCATATAGAAAATGTTTATATATATATATATAAATATATATATATATATATACAAAATTTATATAATTATCGAAGAACGTCGAATCGAAGATGGCACTGCCTGCGTAATATGCGTTTTCTCTTTTTCCTTCTCTCCTATTATTTCTTTTTTTTTTCTATATTTTTTATTTTCTCTCACCAGCCTCTTACCCTCGCAATTTCGTTTACCATCGTTCATTCGCATACTGTATGTACGTTGAATGTCGTTCGCGGACGATTGATAATTGTCAAGTGGGACAGGTTGGATCAAAAAAAGAAAAAAAAAAAAAAAAAAAAAAAGAAAAAACATAAAAAAAGAAATATCGGGGAAACACCGAGATATATAATCCGTACCAAAATAATAGTCGATCGTATACGGATCGTACGATCAATCGATCGATTTATAATCGATCATTCCGCGTTGTCCCCTCTCTCCTCGATAATATCGAGGTAATTGTAATTTTGTATTTCTTCGAACGTCTCATCGAAATCTCTAAACGTCATACACGTTGATCTACGACGAAGATATGAGAGAAAGAGAGACAGAAGTAGAAAGAGAAGAAGAAGAAGAAGAAGAAGAAGAAGGAAAGAAAAAACGATCGAAATTAAACGGCGACTCCTCAATCGGCCAATCGGATTCAATCTTAATTTGTGGGTCTAATTCGTGGTGTGAGTAACCCCGATGAAATCACGATAACAATGATCATTATTATGGGGTACTTGAGAATACGTTCTTTCCTGGATGATTCGTTCTTATGTGCTGATAAAGATTACCGCGTTGTTTGGTACGGTGAACGCAGTAAGGACACTTGAACTGTGGTTCCTTGCCGCATTCGTGTCTTGTATGTCTCAACAACGTGGCACGATGCTGATAACCCTTTCCACATTTCTCACATCGATATGGGAATTCGATATTCTGCTTGGCAAACCACAACGTGGCTAAATCCTTCATCGATTGCATCATCGAGCTATCAGAATTTTCTTGTTGAAGGCTCTTCGATAGTATACTGCGAGAGAGTTGTTGTTGTTGTTGATGTTGTTGTCGTTGTAGTAGCAATTGTTGTTGTTGTTGCTGTTGTTGTTGTTGTTGTTGTTGTTGTTGTTGTTGCTGTTGTAGTAATAGTTGTTGTTGCTGTTGTTGTTGCTGTTGTTGTTGTCGTTGTTGGTTCCTTGTTACAATACCTGAAAGTGAAAAGCAAACAAAACATACGAATCACGTTAGTCACGTATGAACAAACACGATTTTCATTTCATTTTATCTATCTCTTATTCAGTTTTATCTCTTCTCTTTCATTTTATTTTATTTTATTTTATTTTATTTTATTGTTTTTTTCTTTTTTTATTTATTCATTTATTTATTCGTTTCATTTAATTCTTCTCTCTTCGTTCGATTTTTTTTTTTTTATTTTTTGTTTTCTCCATTTAATTTAGTAGGAGAATGAAGTTTTCTTTTACATGGATTACATCGAAATCAGTTTTTTGTATCTGTATTTCTTTACCCGTGTAATATATAAAAAGAAAGAAAACCAATTTAAAAAGAAAGAAAATCAAATGAAATAAACAGTAACACAGTTATGATTCACCTTATTCTATGATATAATTTTTGTTTTGTTTCATATGCACAAGCGTTTAAATTATGTATACCCAATTATATATATTTAATATATATATAATATATATATATACATATATAGGGTGAAGCAATAACATTGATCATCTTGAGTATTTCCGTTCCTTTTAGACACGCGAAGAAACCTTATTTACAAAAGTCTATAAGCACGGAGGGATCATAATATGACAGTAATAATTTGCTTTTCTTTTTTTTTTAAATCAACGCTAAAAGATATCTGATGGTCAATTGAGTTTTTACAAATGGAATCATACGTTTTTGACTGCATCGATCGATGTAGTTTGACACTGTCAATAAAAAAGTATTAACCCATGTAAGTCGAAAAATGATTAATATAGTAGATAATTCACGATAAAAGTTCTTACGAATTTGTCTTCTTTCAATCTCGTACATTGGCAATTGTTAATAAATCTTCTATCCTTTTTTATTTATAAATAAACAAAATAAAATTTACACGATCGTAATCAAAAATATTAACGTTCTCATTATAGTTACGTCCCTGTTTGCGAGAGAAAAAGGAAAATATCAATTTTAATAATTATTAACAAATGCGATTTTATTATAACGATATTGTTGCAATGTTTAAATAAATAAAGCATAAATTAAGTTTGAAAACGGCGTTGGTTTCAAGTCTCTACGACTTTTCGTTCGGAAGATATCGCCTCCGAAAGATTCTCATTCATAAGTCGCGTAGCTCAGCTGTTCGTAGTAAGCGTAGTAGTAGTAGTAGTACGGTCGCGTAAATTCTCGGAACTTAAGTAGGTCAGTGGGTAACCGGGTAAACATGAATGAGATCTAGGTTAGTGAATGAATCTCGACGTATTTCATTTAAACGTGAATATCTCCGTAACTATAAGTCGTAGAGACTCGAATCGAATGTCATTTTAAAGGGCAAAATTTTCTCCATTTTTTCAACTCATTGTTAATAACAAACGAATTTGTTATAAACAATTTTTACAAATTCTTGGGAACTAAATTCATCATTATTGTTGCCAACAAGCAAACAAAAATTCAGACCGCGGCCGATTACATAAATTTACGTAAATCATTCAAATAATTAATGAACGAATTACTTTTTTTATATTAACAATATCCACGTTTTCCAATTGCACGGTAATATCTCCGGGACTAAAAATAACAGAGACTCGAATAATAAAATACCATCTTAGTGGCCAGGATTTTCTCCATTTTTTTCATCTATTGTTAATAATTAATTTACAATTTGTTATAAACAAATTCGTGGATTCATATTTTTGGTTATAAAAAAAAATGTCGATCTGAACCGACTAATGCAATTCAAAACATGATTCCATAAAAAAAAAAAGAATCATTCGACCTTCATAGGTCCACCTATAAAAAAAATTATTACTGCCATATAATATATAATCCCATCCATACCGTATTGGTCCACCAAATATATATACATATACATATACATATACATATATATATATATATATATATATATATATATATATATATATAATTTCTTTAACAAACATACCCCTTTTCTTTACCAAACAATAATATGTTAATGAATTTTAATTAATTAGCAAATAAGCAATATCGCCTCTATTTAATATCCCGACGATTCTCCTCTTCTCCCAGAGTCAATATCTCCAATACAGCGACACGATAATTTGGATGAATGTTCCTAATGTGTTCATGAATTTGTTCATGGTTACCATTCCCATTAACCGTTCTCTCGCAATAGGGACACATTTTTTTCACTTTGAATCCACAAACCGTTATCATGTGCAATCGCAAATCTTGGCTCAACTGAAAGTTCTTGAAACATTTCGGACAAAACATTTCACTTATGTTTTTATCATTATTTATTCTAGACCGACGACCTTCGACCTCACATTTGTCCTCCTTGTTTCCATCCTGATCGTCATCGATCATGCATGACCCTAAAAAAACAAAGAAATCTTATTAGAATCATGTAATTCCAATCGTCATACGATCTCGATGAACCCGTTCTGACGATTCGATTCAACGATGGGGAAATAAATTAACTTAAGTGTGGTAGGTGAATGGGGAAAAAAAAAAAAAATTGAAAAAAGAAAGAAAGATACATATAAAAAGAGAAAAATCATCCGAGTGACGATAATGCGATTAAAAAAAAATCATATGATGACAGAGAAAATATCAACTATTCGTTTTCTCTTCTTTTTCATCACGTTATATTATTATTACTATTTATTATTTATTTATTACTATTATTACTATTATTATTATTATTATTATTATTATTATTATTATTATTATTATTATTATTCTTTATATTTATTATATATAACTCGGGTATTAGGTGTTTTTTTTTTATTTATTTTTTCGTTTTTCCATAAAAATATACGTGATTCAGGTCCCTTTATCTTCTAGTTACAATGTATATGTATATATATATATATATATATATATATATATATATATATAAAATGTGTGTGTGTCTGTCTGTGTGTGTGTGTGTGTGTGTGTGTGTGATATATATATATATATATATATATATATATATATATATATATATATATATATATATATATGAAATAAAAAAAAGAAAAGAAAAGAAAAAATAAACAAAAAAGAAAAATAAAGAAGCAGAAACAAAACTAAAAATGTTTCGTTCTTGTCTGTTAAATAGAATCGCAGACAACCATAATCGAAATGGGAGGGATAATAATACAGGTAGATTTAAACTCGTATCGCTATACATACGTGAACACTCGCGTATACGCGCACACACACACACACACACACACACACACACACACAAACAAACAATCGATTCAAATAAACGCATCATGTGTTCGCTCAATTATATAAATAATAATTCTACTTAAACAACTCTTGCGACACACGAATTGTATTCGTCGAAGACGTAACCTCGAAACAATTTATACAAAAATATTTTATTAATCGCAAATGTTGGAAGTCAATCGTCTATCATAAACAACGATAGAGTGTTACGATTGAAAATTATAAAAAAAGAAAAGTTTAAAAAAAAAAAAAGAAAAGAAAATATAATAATAATATTATTAAGTGATTACACAAAGAACAAATAATTTGTTCAATTATTCAGAAGCACGATCCATTTACTAAAATGGAAATATAGTAAAAATCTCTCTCTCTCTCTCTCTCTCTCTCTCTCTCACTCATTTTCAACGTTAAAACCAAAAGTTAGTTCAATAATCGTTGTCGTCCCTCGCTAAAATGAAAATGTTAATAAATACAAATTTTCATAGTTGGCCACCAAATGAAAATCATTGATTTTCCAAATAATTGGCCAACTATCGATTAAACAAATACAAAGGCAAAGAAAAGAAGAAGATAAAAAGAAAAAAGAAGAAAAAAGAAAGAAAAATCACTTTGATGTTAAGACGGAGATGTGAGCACACAATTTTTTTTTTTTTTTCTTTTTTTTTTTTTTGTCAATAAGTTTTTCAAATCACCAACTAACCGTTCAACCGCACTCATAATGTCACTTTAAACGTTTACAATATATATATATATATATATATATATATATATATGTATATATCTCGACGCACTTTCTATCTTACGCGATAAGAGTCCGACGTCGGCGACTCTCATCGAGGATGGACTGTTAATAATTATAATAGTAACAATAATAATAATTGTAGGAGGGAAAAAAAGAAAGGAAAAAAGAAATAAGAGGAAGAAGAAGAAGAAGAAGAAGAGAAAAAAAAATGCTTTTGATCGTTTCAGTCGTTTGCCACGAGAATGGGTTTCGCACTCGCGATAAAGTTTAACAGATCGAAAAACAATCATCCTTCATTTTCTTTCTTTTCTTCTTCTTCGTCTTCGTCTTCGTCTTCTTCTTCTTCTTCTTCTTCTTCTTCTTCTTCATGTGTTTTTTCCCATTTCCTTCTTTCGTTCGTCGACCCGCATTATCGATGACAAAAATAATATCGTCGATGTTTCTTCTACTCCTCTTTTTTCTCCCTTCCTCCTCCACCTCCTCCTCCTCCTCCTCCGGTTCCTCCTCCTCCTCCTCCTCCTCCTCCTCTTCTTCTCCTTCTCTACCTTCTCTTCTCTTCACTATACTTTTCCTTTGCTTTTCTCTTCCTTCTAATAAGAAGAACTCTATAAATAAATTGTCCGAATTTGATTATTATAGACGATACGGTAGCACGATAAATGTTAGCACGACAAACTGTGGGCTCGAGGGTGGGGCAGGGGGCGGGGGGCGGGGGCTGGGGGCTGGGGGCGGGGAGGGACAATCGATGACGACGACGATGACGTTGACG
>OU426857.1:1330000-1332500 GCA_911387685.1 Dolichovespula media | reverse complement strand
ATCATACAGGAATACAGACATACAGAAAAAGACATAGAGAAAACAGCGGTCGGTCGGTTACATACATACACACGCACACGCACACACACACACACACACACATACACGGGCACACACACACATACATATACATCATACACATAAATTCGCGAATCCATTATTGGACGGCGATCCGAGTGTTTTACGCGCTACTAACCCTCCCTCCCTCCCAACCCTTTAACCGCAATATAATGAAGGATTAAAACTTTACGCTCAGATACCATACTTAAGGTCAACGACGTATGCCCTCTGCCCCACGTGTTTATTTCTAATGTGTGACGTAACGTTGGACGTTTGCTTGCTACGGAATTCACAATAGGGACATTGGAAGCGCGGTTCCTGGCCGCACTCGAATTTCAAATGTCTGGTCATGTTACCCTTGACCGTGAAACGCTTGCTACACTTCGGACAACCGAACGGCTTCTTGAAGTAATCCGGACTGAAATTTTCTCTCTTGTTATAGGTGCTCCTGACTCTAGTGTGACCGTAGTAATAGTTAGGGGATCTCGACGACGACGATGACGAGGTCGTTGTCGTTGTTGTTGCCGTCGACGATCCACCCGCTCCTCCTCCTCCTCCTCCTCCTAACGCCAATGATGATGTACCGCTTAGATACTGCCTCAGGTCCTTGTTGTTGTTGTCTATTCCAACGCCAATGCCGTTTTTGTTGTTGTTGTTGTTTCCACCTTCTCCTCCTCCTCCTCTTCTACTTCTACCACCACCACCACCACCACCAACACCAACACCAACAATAACACCATCATTACCATCACCATCATCATCATCATCATCATCATCACCGACAACAACATCGATACCAATACCGTCACCACTACTACTGCCGCCGCTCTTCGAATCGAACGCTTTGTACGATTGCAAGACGAAGTTTAGGTCGAGCTGTGGCGCCGCATAGAAACCTGAAAATTTCGAGTTAGTAGTCACCGGTTACATAGCCAAAATAGGATCTGTTTGTCTCTTAAGTTCTGGATATTTTTATGTTAAAAACAGTGGGGGGGGGGGAGTTTGTGCTTTTTGTATTTCTTTCTTTTTTTTCTCTTTTGTTTCCCTTTTTTTTTTTTGTTCTCTATTCTTTCCTTTCTTTTTCTCTTTTTTTTTTTTTTTTTTTGCTCTGCTTTGGTCTCAAATTATTCATATATATACATACATGTTTATATATATATATATATATATATATATATATATATACATATATATATATAGATGTAGGTATATATATATGTAGTTATATGTATATGTATAAAAAAAAATGTGTATTTTAAACCGAGAGAGAACAGTAAGTGACGTAACAAAGAAAAAAAAAAAAGAAAAAAAAAAGGAATAATGTTAATTTAAAAAAAAAAAAAGAATTAAGAAAAAGAAATGAAAAAAAAAAGAGTGTATATATATATATATATAGATAGATAGATAGATAGATAGATAGATAAATAGCTAAATAGATAGATAGTTAGATAGATAGATAGATAGATAGATAAATAGATAGATATATAGATGGGAAGAATGACAGTTTGAAATATTAGCCCTCGCTATCTCCCTCTCTCTCGGTCTCGGTCTTATTGGACATTTCTTTCTTTTTCTTTTTTCTTTTCTTTTCTTTTCTTTTCTTTTTTTTTTTTTTTTTTTTAAATATATTATTATATTGCATTATATCATGTCATTATTATATTAAATACACCAGATGAACGGAAATACCTTTACGTGAACTGTAGAAAATCTTCCGGACGAGTTGACGTTCTTTCTAGTTTTTCTATTTATTCAATTTAATCATTTTTCATTAACATTACTATTATTTCAATCTTTTCGTGCGTATATCTTCGAAAGATGAACGATATCTTCCTTGTTGGTTCACGCGCGTATAATCTATTTTTTTTTTCCTCTCTCTCTGCTAATTTCTTATTTTATTTCTTCGTCGACTAGAGAAAAAAAAATTAAAAAAAAAAAAAGGGAAAACTAGAGAAGAAGATTACAAAAAAAAAAAAAAAATTACAAACGAACGAACGAGCAAACAGGAGGAAGAAGAGTATGACCAAGGATGGAAAGAGAGAGAAAGATAGCCAGCGAAGAAAAATAAGAAGAAAAATAAAAAGATATCGATAATAATGATTCAAACTATGATACATCTTAAACATCTAATATTTATATAATATGTATGCCGTGCCCAAATAATTCTACGAGATTTTGAACGAATCAAAATTCGAATGGTTGCAATCTTCGGGTGATGACACATCCATCATTATCTACGTGCGACGTTTAAATCGTGCATGGAGGAAGGATACGAGGAACGAGCAACGTTAACACATATATACTCATATATCAAAGGGATTGCATGAGATATAAATATATATATATATATATATATATATATATATATATATATATAACAATAATATATATATATATATATATATATATATATATATATATATATGTATATATAAATCCA
>OU426857.1:1320000-1325000 GCA_911387685.1 Dolichovespula media | reverse complement strand
AAGATGGGAAGAAAAGAAAAACAGGAGAAAAAAAATACACAGAAAATGTATCAGTCGAGTTTCACTCTCTCTCTCTCTCTCTCTCACACACACACACACACAGTCTCGCTCTCTCTCTCTCTCTCTCTCTCTCTCTCTCTGTCTCCCTCTGATTCTATGTTTGCATCAATTATTGAATCGCGTCAATTCGATCTTCGATAATTATTCCTCTTTGATTTCCTCGATTTTTTCTTCGTCGATTTTTTTTTACGTTTGAAATCGATATTATGAATGGACATCAGGGTACTATGATGTTTCCTCATGTGAGAATTCACGCGGCTATTTAGATGATGCTGATAGTTGCAAAACAGGCAAACGTACATTTCCCCGGAAAGATTACTTAGCGTGGAGCTGCCTGTGGAGAAAAAGAAAAAGAAAAGAAAAATGAACGTAAAAAAAAAAAAAAAAAAAAAAAAAAGAAACAATGACATCGACGAGGAGAATTGAATTAAATTAAATTAAATTAAATTAAAAGAAAGAAAGTGAAGAAGAAACAAGAATTAACGAGTCGTGGGATCGATCAAAAAAAAAGAAAAAAAAACCGAAACGAAAAGGATTTGACAAAATGATGGGAAAAACGTGTATTACGGATCTCTTTCATCGATCTTTTTTTTTTTTGGTTTTTTGTTTTCTTTTTTTTTTTTTTTTTTTTTTTTTTTTTTAACCAATAACAAGAAACTCTACAAACGTCCCTACTGATAACAGAACAATGATAAAGATAATAATATAGAAATAAAAAACGAACATACATACATACATACATACATACATATATATATATATATATATATATATATATATATATATATATCCCTCTAATTAACAACAAAAAAAACAAAATAACATTTTGTCACATACATTCGCCCTTTCTCCGAACGTACAAGGAATTCTTATACCCTCTCCCATATTTTTTTCTTTTTTCCATTCAGAAAATAGTTTTATCGTAACTCTAAAAACGATTATACAGTAATTAATGAGAACCATAGATTAGGACAATGTTTTTGTGTTCATTAGCGATAATAACATTATTTTAAATTTTGAATTAAGATATATATCGTAGGAGTAGTAATAGTAGTCTTAAGGAAATGTGTGTGTGTGTGTTTGTGTTTGTGTGCGTTTTGTTTATTTATTTATTTATTTATTTATTTTTTTATAAGGATATTCTCTTTCTCTCTCCTAAGGCCCGTCCTAATCATTGAGAAAGATTAGACATCGTGAGACATGATCATGATTCATCATCGTAAATCATAATGATAGGAACGTCCAGGTTACGATTAACGATTTAAAAAAAAAAAAAATAAAATAAATATATCCGTTTCAAAAACTTTTCTCGTCCCGATCATTGAGATTATACGATGAAACATGAACATGAGATTATTAATCATTAATATCGATAGATCCAACAGCTGCGAATCCCGATCAAACGACATAATATATACATACATACATACATATATATATATATATATATATATATATATATATATGTATATACTAATAATATTAATTTAATTAGGATTAAATAATATACTCATAAATAATATATACACACACATATATATATATATATATATTATTCAATTATATTATTTAATAATAATTAATAAATTTGATCAATAAATTTAATATAAATAACAAATAATATATATATATATATATATCTATATACCTATATCTATATATATATATATACAGCCTATATTTAATTATATTATTTAATCTTCTTGCGTGTCGAGGGCGTAAACAGGCCGATTATGATGATTGCTTTTGATGTGTGAGTAAACGTGAGATCTGTGCTTTCCAGCGTAGACGCAATGGGGACACTTGAAACGTGGCGCCTTACCGCATTCGTACGTCAAATGCCTGTGCAAGCCGCGATACCATTTGTAGATTTTACGACAATTTGGACACTCGTAGGTACCTCTCAGTGTCGTGTTTGGTATTAGACATCTTCTAACTCTTCTCCCGGGTAGTAGAGGTACACCATGGTAATAAATTGTTGAAGATGATGACGCTTGAAAGTATGCTGAAAGAACACCGGTTTTTGACGCATCAGAGGAAATGCAATTAGGTTTAATTATTATTTAACAATTTTTGCGAGGACAACTTTTCTTCTCTCTCTCTCTCTCTCTCTCTCTCTCTCTCTCTTTTTATTTCTTCTAATTTTCTCTCTCTCTCTCTCTCTCTCTTTCTCTTTCTATCTCATCCTCGATTTCGTTCGGTTTCGTTTTTTCTTTCTTTCTTTCTTTCTTTTTTTTTTTATTTTCTACTCTCTAGAAAAGTTTCTCTTTATTCCAATTTTTTTTTTCTTCGTCGTCGTCCCGTTTCTTCGCGTAATTGTTTTCTTTTTTTTTTTTATTTCTTTTTCTTTTTCTTAAAATTTCTCCTCTTTTTTTGCCCTCGTTACGGACGCCAATTACGGACAAGATATAAATGTATATATATATATATATATATATATATATATATATATATATATATGCTGTCGATTTTTCAAATGATTATTAATGAACGTGAATGATTAAATGTGACGTAACAAAGACAGAAAGGAATGATCTATTATTGCCTCATTGATATTTAAACGACACCTTGTACAATTTCTTATCGACATAATTCAATCATGCGTCTCCTGTCGTATTAATTACGACCAACGCGAGACGGTCGTCGAGCGGGTTTTTCATTTCTTTTTTCTTTTCTTTTCTTTTTTTTTTTTTTAAAGCATCGATAGGATCATCCAAAATGAAACAAAGAAGAAGGGGGGAGAAAAGCCTTGGAAATCAAAAATTACGAAACGTTCGATCTCTTCAGACGGAGGTGCTTCGACGACGAAAGCTGAAAGTGTAAGAGACAACAAAAAACAAAAATGAAAAAGGCACGATTCATAAAAAAAAAAAAAAAAACAAGAAAGGGTTGTTTCGAATTCGTCGATTATTTCTTCGTTCGGCAACGAAAAGTCTGTAAAAAAAAAAAAAATAAAAAAAGGAACAAAAGGATATGCGACAACGTGGGAAGAAACTTTGTTGTTCAAGTCGAACATTAGAACGAGTAAAGAAAGAGAAGGAGAAAAAAATAATAACGATAATACAGGAAAAGAAGGAAAGGCGAAGAGATTAGCGAGATGATCAAAAGTAAAAAAAAAAAAAAGAAATAATAAAAAGATTCCTACACGCGAGCCATTTAAAAATTGTCTCGCTGGATAACTAGGAGGGGAGGGGGTGAAGAAAACGTTTAACTTACAAAAAATTCTGTAAAATGCGATATGTCCGCCCGCGCGGGAGCGGGTTGACCGAATTGCAAAAAAAAAAAGAAAAAAATAAAAAAAAAGGAGATTAAAAAAAGAAATAAACAGAAATCCAAAAGAGCAGAAAAATTGCACTCGCGCCGATTACTTCGAACATTAAGTGGTTCAATACATCTATACACATGGATTTATTATTATTATCACTATCATTATCATTATTAATATTATTATTATTATTGTTTTTATTATTATTATTATTATTATTATTATTATTATTATTATTATTATTATTATTATTATTATTATTACTATTATTATTATCATTATTATTACTATTGTTTCTTTAATAAAGCTTGATAAACCATAACGATTCACTCGGATGATATTTTCGTATATGGGTGTAAATATTATTACTGAATTTCGATGGTTTGCAACAATATGGGCATTGATATTTCGGTGACATTCCACATTCTTGACGTATGTGACGACTCAAGTTCTTCTTAAGGGTATATCCATGATTGCACTTTGGACAATAGTGATTCTTGTTCCTACGTCGTTTCCCGTTTGGATTATTACGCCAAATACCTAAAATGTTAATTAAAGATGTTAGTATAAATAAGAAATCTCTTATTTCGCTCTCGAAACGACGTAACGACGGTATTTGAAGAAAACGGGAAAGTGAAAAGAAATGATTAGGGATGAGTAATAGAAGAGAGAGAAGAGAAAATTGAAACGAACGATGACACAAAAAAAAAGAAAAAGAATAAATAAATAAAAATATATATTCACACTCTCATTTTATATGAATCGAATTCATTCGACAGAACACCATAGATAAAACCTCTTAGTGTTTCAACTTGTAATATACTTGAACCTTTCCTTCGTATCGCGAACTCATTAGGATATAAATATCCGAAACCAATGGATGTTTCGTTAATGTAGTTAACGATAAAATAAAAAATAAAAAATCTAAATAAAAAACATTAGAAAAAATAATGACAATAAATGCATAAAAAAAGAAGTAAATATATATATATATAAATATATATAAATATATTAAATATATATATATATATATATATATATATATATATATATATATATAATCAAATAAAAACAGGAGCTTTTTTCTTTTACTTTTATATATATATATATATATATATATATATATACATACACGGGATATTGATATTCGAGGAATATTTTGTATTGCTGTGATTTGAAAAAGTCATTGGTTATTCGATTGATGATGATATATATAATATATATATATATAGTACACATTAATCGTTTCTTATAATCATTAAATTATATATATATATATATATATATATATATATATATATATGCATTCATGTGTGTGTATGTACGTGTGTGTATGTGTCTATATAAATATATATATATTTATATATATATATATATATATATATATATATATATATATAAATATCTACAGTTTATATGGCAAAACGTTGAGATTGTTCTCCATCGATGGTATTCCCGTACTGATATGTCGTTCTATGGGATTCGTATGTCGTGAAGAGCTTTACGGCACGTGCCTCTAAACCCTTGTGACGTGATCTGACGTGCCTGTAGATGTTCGACGAGCACGAAGCTTTAGTTTCACAATAAGGACACTGATAACGATATCCACGTCCGCAGAAGTACCTTACGTGTCTCATTATAGTCGTCTTTTGTGTGAAAAATGTACCGCACTTTA
>OU426857.1:1310000-1317500 GCA_911387685.1 Dolichovespula media | reverse complement strand
CTCTCTGTCTCTGTCTCTTTCTCTTTCTCTCTCCCACCCTCTCTCCCATTCTCTCTCTCTCTCTCTCTCTCTTTCTCTCTCGGAAATTCACGAAGCAAAACAAGGAAGACAGGAATTAAAATCGAACTTTAATCTCGATCGAGAATGATCGATGATATCAAAGAAATCGATAATCTGGATGTCTCTACAACTTTCGATGATGTACATACATACACACGTACACACACACACACACACACACACACATCATACATACATGCATGCATACACTCATGCATACGTACATACATTGAATTATTTTACAAATTATACGACGATTCGATATACCTCTCTTCTTATTTATTTACAACTAAAACCGACCGAAAGGTGTATCACACATCGATCCTTTCGATCCTTTTCCTTTTTTCTTTTTTATTCTTATTATCTTCCTCTTAACAAGGAACATTCGCGTATTACTCTTTCAATAGTTTTATTGTTAATCGTTAGAATGGGGATCAACGAATGGAAATAAGATCTGTAAATAAGTATTGTGTCGTATCATCCATCTCACCCACGTCTATTCTCTCTCATCAACCATTCCAATGTCTCTTTCATTCACTCTCTCTCTCACACACACACACACACACACACACGCACGCACGCACGCACGCACACACTCCCCATTTATTTCTATCTCTCTCAGTCTAATTCCGATGAACTATAACCGGTAGGCCATCGTGTCGCATTCTAATGTGCTTGTAAATGTTCGACGAGCACTTGTCCCTTTTGTTGCAATATGGACACTTGAATCTTGGCTCCTTCCCGCAATCATACTTCAAGTGTGTCTTCAATGTCTTCTTATATGTGTAACCGGCGTTACAACGTGGACAATGATAGGACATCCTTTGGCCCGTTTGCCAATATGTCGTCGTAGTCGTCGTCGTCGTAGTCGTCATCGTCGTCGTCGTCGTCGTCGTCGTACCCCCACGTCCATCATCGTTTTTCCAAGATTCGTTTCGATTCTGACGATAATCCACGTTGGCCCGCAACATTTCTAGTATACCACTGTCGTAAGGTACTGCCAATGGACGTCCTACGAACATTCAAACAAAAAGGTTTCACAGTTAGTCGATATCGACCTTGATCAATCGGGTCTCTTGGAACAGTAGATGTAGAAGTAGAAGTAGAAGATGATGAAGAAGAGTTAGACGAAGAAGAGAAATGGAATATTGGAAAGATATCAATCGGATGAATAAAGAAGAATGAATAAAGAGAGAGAGAGAGAGAGAGAGAATGACGACGAGGAGAGAACAAAACGAAAAAGAAGAATCTAGGAAGAAGAAAAAGAAGGGGAGCGAGAAAAGAAAACAAGATGAATTATTGCGAACGGGGAGTTGTACTCGATAGATTAAAGGAAAGAAAAAAAAAAAAAAAATAAAGAAACCAAAAGAAAAAAGGAAATAAAAAGATAGATGCGCGGGAAAGAGGAGAAAGAGAAGGAATTAGATATGGATAGATGTGATTGGTCGATAGTATAAGGCGTTCGAAGAGATGAGTGAGAGAGAGAGAGAGAGAGAGAGAGAGAGAGAAAGAGCGCGGGTTCGTTCGTGTTCCTCTAAAAAAAAAAAGGGTGGGAATAATCGTGATTGCTATGATAACGATTTGTAACACGTTTATTAATGGACGACGAATCCTGGGATTGAGTTCGGAATTATTATCGGATCAATTTGGATGATAACAAAAAAAGGAAAAAAAAAAAAAAGAGAGAGAGAGAGAAAGAAGAAAATTAAAAACGGGCTCGGGAGAGATTCAGGGATTCGTACTTTATTTTCTTCTTTTTTATTTTTCACTTTCTTCCATTCTTTTTTCTCTTTTATTTCCTTTCCCTTTCGTTTTGTTTGCCTCTTTTTCATTTATGTCTCCTTTCTCTTTCGTTTCGTTTCGTTTCGTTTCGTTTCCGCTAACACGCGAATCTTTTTCCGAATGAAATGTGAGAGAGACGGAGATATATATATATATATATATATATATTTATATTTATATATATTTATATATACGTATATATGTACTGTATGTAAATATATGCGTATATAAAAACATTTTTTACGTTTCCTTTTATTATAGAAAAATATTCTCTCTTCGAATAATAATAATAATAATAATGATGATAATAATAATAATAATAATAATAATAGTAATAATAATAATGATAATAGTAATAATAATAATAATAATAATAATAATAATAATAATAATAATAATAATAAACATTATCGATTACAATTTACATTCCTGGACAACGTAGTTCGTTCTTTTACGACGACGATAAACGCGTTTCTTTACGCAAGAATTACGCACGATCATTGAGACAAAATCATTGCGACCCTCGTAAACGCACGCACTCGCGTAAAATATCTCTAACAATGTTCTAACGTTCTAATATCTAATGGTCTCTCGATTAAATTACATTACACATTTATATACGATCATCGATCTTCCGAAACGATGATCCTCTCGAATATATCTTTGTCGTATTCCTACATAAAATCGCTTATAATTATTGCTATTAGAAACGAAAAGGGGGGTCGGGGGTCGGGGGGGGCGGAGAGAAAAAGAATTATTTAAAGGCTTACATGGAGAAATATGTGTATGTGTTTCAGGGCTACGAAGTAAAACTCGGAGTTCGTCGATGATTATTACGAGGAGAAGAACACGACGAAGTTTTCTCGACGTCACAGAAGCTACTGTGAAAGAAAGAAACACACGTAATAAATTTTTCATTTGCGTATTAACCTAGCCCCAAACACACACACACACACACACACACGCGCGCGCGTATGTATGTGCGTATAAATATATATAAATATATATACACATACACACGCGTGTTCTCATCAGCGTACCGTAAAGCTTCATCGAAGTAAACAAACTCCGAACTGTTATAAACGTATGTTATTATATCTTTGTTATAACCTTTTTGTTATTGCTAGAAACGTTTAAAGGTAACGTTTATATATGTGTGTGTGTGTGTGTATGTATGTATGTGTACAGACACGTTCGTCCTTTGCCGATTAACAGGCACGAACCTACACGATCGGTTTAGTCGACAACGTTGCGTGGTCGTGTAAACGTCGCGATAGACGAACGTCTTATTTCTAATATTCCTCTCTCTCTCTCTCTCTCTCTCTCTCTCTCTCTCTCTCTCTCTCTCTCTCTCTCTCTCTCTCTATCTATCTATCTATCTTCCCTTCTCTATCTCTTTCTCTTCGTCGTAGTTAACGCGAAATATTCGTCGTTAGAAATATTATTTTATACGTAGAAGTAATTTTTCCATCGACTATTAGTATGCATATCGTCATCTAGAATATTTTCGATCGAAAAAGGATTTCACGATGAAAAATATTTGAAAATATGGATTACTACGACTACGAAGACGACTACGACGATCTTACGACGCATTTTAATCAACTATTACGCAACTTCGTCGATTAAAATATCGACAGAAAGGATATCAAGGACACATAAACACGCGCATAAACACACGCAGAGTTTATCCCTTCGAACAGTGGACATCCCTATTTCTCTACGATAACGTATGTAATATAGCCCTATGTACGAGGATATATACAACTTTTCTAACATAGACATATCAGGTACAAACAAAATTCTCCGATTAATTACGTATCGATTAATTATACGCTGACTTAATTTTTATTTGCGTTAGTACGTTGCCCTAACTCGTCAATTAGATTTCTCGTTAATCGTTCGCAAAATAAGTGTCTCGTCGAAATATAAAGACATATTGTTTGTGATGTACTTTCTTCTCTCTATTCTCTAGTTTTTCTTCTTTTTACATTTGTAACGTGCGCAGTTTCGCATGTAACACGTAATTAATAGTCCTTCTTAACGACGTACATACACTCTATTCGATATCTAATTAAAATCCGAATACGAATTTCTCGTTCACATCTACGATCATACATATGTCATTTGAATTGCGACGAAAATTAGAAATCGGATTATATTACGCATTTCAATGCGTCAACGATATTTGTCGGCGGCGGCGGGGGAGGGGGAGAAAAATATAAAGGGACAAGTACGAAGGACGAACGAAGGAGCGAACAAAACAAACGAGAAAAAGAAATAAAAAGAATATAAAAAGAAACCTTGATCGTCGCATCAATTTCTCCTTTGCCCCTTCCTTTGTACTTTCTCTTTTTCCAACTAATCGATTCTCGATTGCGGACGAGAGAGAGAGGTTTTAATTACGTTTGAATTCAATCGATTTTTAAACGATAAACTATAGGGGGGAGGGAGGTAGATCACGCGCAGGCGAAGAAAAAACGGAAAGACAAGAAGAGGAGGAACCATCGAACAAATTATCGTATAATCGAATAATCAAAAAATAAGAAAAAAAATAAAATAAAATAAAAATCGTATAAAACGAAATGAAATAATATCGACCGGACAAGGGTAAAAAAATAGTTGTTAATCGTGCGTACGATAAATGCGACGACAGGAAACATTAAAAAAAAAAAAAAAAAAAAAAAAAAAAAGAAAACGAAATCGATCGTTTCTTGATTTACAAAATTCCTTTGGCCTTGTTGTCCCTAGCGATTAATAATGCGATCTGACTCGTTAATTATTTCTAAAGTGTTTTTTAAAATATTCGAACTATACTTTTTTTGAAGCTGTCGTAATAATCCCAGGAAGGAAGAGAACATCGGAATCATCGTATCTCGTGCGAGGAGGTGCAGTGGGATCGAAGATGACGGTAATGCACAGCAAGCTTTCCTTCTTCGTTGCACGAGCCTGCGAGAGTGCAACAACGAAAACGCAGTGATACGTGCCCCATTGGAAATCCGTCCAGTAAATACCTGCAAGAGAATCGTTTTTTTTTTTTTTCTTTTTTTTTTTTTTTAACTCGATCGCCATACCAAAGATCTTCGCTTTGCGTGCTTTTTTCTTTCTTCTGATTATTATTTTTTTTCCTTTTTTTTTCTTTTTCTTTTCTTCTTTAATCAACCTACATCTTCCTTTCGTTTTTTCGTGGGGTTGTTTACTCTTCGTTTCTGTCTTTTTCTCTTTCTATTATTATTACTTTTTTGTTGTTGTTGTTGTCTTTTCTTTTAAATTTTCTTTCCCGTCGTTGTCGTACGTCTTTTTATTTTCGACGAATCGTGCAGGCCGAAAGGTAGAACCAAAATTTTTTTGGGGGATATTTCTCTGTGTTAGAAAAAGAGAGAGAGAGAGAGAGAGAGAAGATAGAAAGAAGGCGACTAACAAAAATATTAAATGCGTATCTCTCGATGATAAATATATCACGTAAGATCATTATTAAAAAGAAGATTGTTTGCCGCACGTTATAGAGTTGATCAAATCGTTTTTTTTTTTTTCTCCTTGCTTTTTATCCATCATTCGATCGCAATTAACAACGACTTCGATCGTCCGTCTCTTTTCTTTCCTTTTCTTTCCTCTTCGTTGCATTTCTCTTTCTTTTCCTTTTCTTTCCGTTCTTTTTCTATTCATACATTTTTTTTCCTTCCTTTCTTCAGAAAATCTCTGAATCGGATTAAACGCGTGTGCATGTGTGTGTGTGTGTGTGTGTGTTTTTGTTTTACGTGCGTGTACGTGGGAGATATAATGTAAGTGTGCTGCATCCTTAAAATAATTGTCATCTCTCGGAGATGATAAAAGAGTCCTATCAAAAAATAAAAAAATAATAAAAAGAGATATCCACGACTAGAAAAATTATGACACAACGATACTTAAACGACAACTTATTCCTACGATTTCGTATTTACATGCGGATAATATTCCACGAAAAAAATATTACCTATCGTGAAAACGATTTCTTTCCGTATTAAAATTTGTTAAAAAATTAATAATAATAATAATGAAAAAAAAAAATAAATAAATAAAAATAGAAGATAGAGATGAAAGAAAAGAAAGATCGTAATTACGACATTGGACGAGTCCAAGGAACAATTTTCTTTCTTTTCTTTTCTTTTTTTTTTTTGTTTAGAAAACTGCCAAATGGACGATGAAGGAAATAAAAAATATTTTTCCCGGTATTAATAATAATTATAATAATAATAATAATAATAATAGCAGTAGTAGCAGTAGTAAAATAAACAAGTAAAAAGAATAAAATAAAATTAAAAAATAGAATAAAAAGGAGATATGGGGGGGATAACGCCGAGTGATTTTCGACGAAGGTGTGTGTCCGTGTGTCTGACTGACTGTGTGCGCGTGTGTGTGTGTGTATCCGTTGGAGAAATTTTCAAAGGACGACGACGACGACGACGACGACGACGACGATGCACGATTGAAGTCGAAACAAAAAAAAAAAAAAAGAAAAAGAAATAAAAAAGCAAAAATTGGGAACGCACACGATCGAATATAGGATCCGTTCAATACAACGTGACGAATTTTAGTTCCATTCCAAGGTGTTTTGCCCTGATGTGCCTGTAAATCGCCTGCGTGTATTTGCTTTTCATATCGCAATATGGACACTTGAAACGCGGCTGATCGACGCATTCGAGCCTGCAGTGTCGGTTCATACCGCCTGGCGTGTGAAAGATCCGTGAACATTTCGGACAAGGGTAGCCACGGTAATTCATTAAGTTCGGTTGTTTGACCAGGTAACGTGAGTTTCGTTGCCCCGAGTTAGGTTGCAACTTCTCCAGGACGATCGGCCTAAAGTCGTCTGTAAGCAGAAAAAAAGGATGGACGAACGTCAGACCGGGAAACGAGACTTTTCTTTTTTTTTTTTTTTTTTTTTCGTCTTCTTTCGATCGCATCTAAACCGGGGAACGCGTTTTCATTCAAAGAGACTCTGGAATGGGGAGATGATTTTTGTTTTTTTTTTTTTTTTTCCTTAAGAAAAAAAAGAGGAAAGAAGAAGAAGAAGAAGAAGTGCTCCCCGTTAAGTGGAGCAGCAGAGGAAGGATTGATCATTGGTAATGAGTAAAGAAGGAGAAATAAAGAATAAAAGAGAAAAAAAAAAAAGAAGAAGAAGAAGAAGAAGAAGAAGAAGAAAAGAACTGCGATCTCTTTCTATAAAGCACCTATGTACGATGTAATAAAACTCTAGATCAAGAGGATGATCTTTATTTTTTTTTTTTTTTAACGTTTTAAGTCGAGACCAGCATGTACGTGGGGATTTTATATGGGGGGGGGGGGGGGAAACGACGAACTCGAACGTGAAGAAAAAAGATATGTATCTTCGTCAATCTCCTGTTTAAATATATCACACAAATTACAAATTGGCAAGATATATGTATATATGTATATATATATATATATATAGATATATATATATATATGTATAAAAAGATAGAAAGATAGAGAGACAAAGAAAAGGAGAAATAGACAGACAGACAGATAGATAGATAGATAGATAGATAGATAGATAGATAGATAGATAGATAGATAGAGAAAATACGTAATCGAAAATTGAAAAAGGAACGTGAATAATAATCGTACACAATCTGTTCTCGATTCGATTAGTAGAGTTTG
>OU426857.1:1295000-1300000 GCA_911387685.1 Dolichovespula media | reverse complement strand
GGGCTAACAGTACAATGATAAAAACAATGGGTCCCTTGTTTATCGATTCGACGAAGCGATTTTATGAACGAACGATTGAAAGGAAACAAAAAAAAAAAAAAAAGAAACAAATGCACCATCGTCGTTAATGGTTAAGAAAAAAGAAAAAAAGAAAAAAACGAAAAATAAAAAACAGAAAATATTGGACGGATTTTCGTTGATTCGATTAAAAACACGTCGTTTTGCGCTCGATCCAATCGACGTAAATACGTGGATTTGTTATCGAGATATTTTGTGGAAAAAAGGAAAAAAAGAGAAAAAGAAAAAAAAACGATTCACTGAGTTCTCTTCGTCGTAACGACACACAGTTCGAACGATGTGACCGGGGGCCCATAATATCAGGAACTCTGAAAAAAAGAAAGGAAAAAATTAGTACGAGATAGAATTTTCTTTAGGTTTGACCTTCCTCCTCCAAAGTGACAAGATATCTTTGATTTTTATTTGATTGGACAATGGTATCGACGATTAATATGAAACACATCGGGGCCTTATCCGCAACGAATTCAAAAGAAATTCGGCAAATTACATAAAAATGATTGGACGCATGAACACAGAGAGATACACCAATTAACACTGATATATATATATATATATATATATATATATATATATATATATATATATATAATCAGGAAAAAAATATATATGAAACATTTCCTTGATATATCTCGAGCGCATCAAAACAATCCCTTTAAAGTCGTCAGGGTGCGATTCTGTGAACAAAAATAATACAGATCGTCGAAATAATTGGTTTGATTTTTTTTTATCGTTTCGAGCCAAAAAAAAAAAAAGACAGAAATTTTTTCTCACGACAAATAATTGTCACGAATTAAATTTTGTTTCCGTATTTTTTTTATTTTTTTTATTTTTTTTTTTCTATTCCTTCGTCGCGATTTTCAAGGATCGAGCCAAATTAAAAAATGAAAGAAAGAAAGAGAGTTCCATCGGTTTGACATTATTCTTGCAAAGTAAAAAATTATCTTTTATTTCTATTCAATTGAACAATGATATTGACAATTAATTGATATGTATCATTGGGCCTTATCCTAACGAATTCAAACAAAAATCGGCAAGATAAAAAACATATGATTATTATATGAATGAATACATATACATATATATATATATATATATATATATATATATATATATATATATATATATATATGTATATATATTAAAACATATACGTGAAAGTACATCTATATATAAAAAATAAATTCTATATAAACTACAAATTTTACACGTTCTAAAATAAATCATTAAAAACGACGAAATAATATCGAAAGTATATAATAATAATAATAATAATAATAATAATAATAATAATAATAATAATAATAATAAATATTAATAATAATAAAAATATCAGTACAAAAAAAAAAAAAAGAAAAAATATCGAATAATTGGTTATCAGCTTAAATAAAGTTAGTAAGAAGAAAGGAAGGAGTTATAATGGTGAATCGTCTCATAAGTTTGAAAGAGAAAGAAAGGGGAGAAGGGGGGAGTGTAGAAGCGAAGGGAAGAGATCAAAATGTATTATTAAAGGCTTGCGTGTATTCGGTTAGTTGCGATAATTTTCCCAATCGCATGGACCTTAAGTTTTGTTTGTTTTAGGTTCTCGTAACGTGCTTTTGGCATAATACATGGGCGCGTTGGATGCTATTTGTTATTTACAGGGATAATTGCTAAATAAGGACATTACGAGATGTCGATTATTTCTTGTTAAACGGCATTAGTATAATAGTACTATCTCAAAGTGTTTCTAAGGAGAGAGAGATTTACTTATTAATTTTTTAACTTTTCTTACCGAACGTCCTCGAATACTTTTTCGCGTCGATACGTTGTCCCTCTTTTTCTTTTTTTTTTAAACATTGACGAGGAAGAGGTTCAGTTTTTCACAATTCGAGTCGTGGGTGCACTTCTGGAAACAAAAGAAAAAAAAAAAAAACGAGGGAAGAAGTCATTGGAGAGATTGAAGGATGGTGATTGGTGGGTGAATTGGTGGGGGGAGTAGGGTGGACTCATGGTCGATCTCATTTCTTTCGGGTGTAGCGGGAGTGAGTGGGATGAGGTAAAGAGAAGGATAGAAAGAAAAAGAAATAACAAGGATGGAAATTTCACGATTCCAGACCAACTTGTACCTCATTATTCTTTCTCTGTCGAGCCTTCCTTCCCTCCCTCCCTCCCTCCCTCCCACCCTTCCTTCCTTCCTTCCTTCCTTCCTTCCTTCCTTCCTTCCTTCCATAAATTGCAAGTAACTTTTCCCTTTTACATTCGTTCCCTTTGGTTTAACAAAAATAACCAATAAAAAATTACTGACGAAATGTTAATGAAAGTTATTAATTATATCTAACGATGACTATTAACGATAATTAAATAGTAACACGTAAAAATATCCGAACGATCGATTGAAGATCGAACGAAGTCGGTGATCAAAAGGAGGGGGAAAAAAAGGAAGAACGAAAAGGGGGGGGGGATGGGAGGGGAAATAAAAAATGGAATCGTCTCGAAAGTTGAAAGAAAGGGGGGGGGGGAAGCAAGCAATCGAGGTGTTATTCTCTTTAAGGTTTGAAAACTTTGTTGGTGACAATGTCCTTAGCGTAGACCGAATTACAACGGTGCCTTGTTCGTATGTGCTTGTAAACGTTGTGCGCCTGTTTGCTGCGATAAATGCAATAGGGACATTGAAATCTTGGTGCCTGGCCGCATTCGAATTTAATGTGTCTGTCCACGTCGTAGGAACTAGCGTACGTATTCGAACACTTTGTACACGGATACTTCGTCTTCTTAACGTCTACGAGTAATTTTGGTATACTTGAATTAGGTTCAGGATGGACTTCTAAAAAATAACGAAAATGAAGAGCGTCATTGAGAGATTGATCGTCGTCTACTAGCACGGGGACTGGGCTACGTGGTTTATGGATTTTTTCTGTTTTTTTTTTTTTTTTTTTTTTTTTTTTAGGTGGAACGGCAGCGAGACGAGGGAAATAAAGGGAAAGAGTAAAGAAAAAGAAGGAAGAAAGGAGAATAGAGATTTCTCACGATTCTAAACGGCTTCTTTCTACACCTTTATTATGTTTCGTTCTTTCGTTAACCTCCCTTCCGTAAGTTGAAAGAAATTTGTATTTTATTCTCTTTCACATTTTCGTTTCAACGAAATGATCAATAAGAAAATAATTGATAATTCTAATCAATGGTAAGAATTAGTTTCAATGATGAATATTGATAATATGAAAAATGAGGGTTAAAAAGATAGAACAATCGGATAGTGTGATATCAACTTGAAGGTAGTGAGTGAGTAGAAAAATGGAGTTAAAAAATGAATCGTCTTGGGAGTTGAAAGACGAACGGTGAAGAAGATAGAGAAAAGAGATTGATATCATATATAAGACACACATGCACACGCACACGCACACGCACACGCACACACACACGCGCGCGCGCGTACCTTTAGTGATAATGTCCGTCGTATAGACCGTACGTTCTTTGTGTAGGCGCCGAATGTGATTGAAAATGGTGCAGGTACGTTTACTGCGATATTCGCAATAGGGACATTGATATCTTGGTGGCTGGCCGCATTCTAATTTGATGTGCCTCTCCAAATGACACTTTCGCCTGAACGAGCGAGAACATTTTGAACACTTGACACAATTATCGTCGTGTTTGATTCTGTTCAATATTTTTGAAATCGACTCTTTGTATACCTCTGGAAAACAAAACGAAAAGAAGTCTTTGAGAGAGATTGGCCTTCAAAGATCCAACAATCGTGTGGTGTGATATCAACTTAAAGATAGTGATTAGAAAAATGGAGTTAAAGAATGAATCGCCTCGGAAGTTTAAAGACGAACGGTGAAGGAGAAAGAGAAAAGAGATTGATATTATGTGTATGTATGTAGACATGTGTACACACACACACAGACACACACACAAACGCGCGCGTACCTTTAGTGACAATGTCCGTCGTATAGATCTTACGTCCTTTATGTAGGCGGCCAATGTGATTGAACATGTTGAACCTTCGTTTACTGCGAAATTCGCAATAAGGACATTGGAATCTTGCTGGCTGGACGCATTCAAACTTTATGTGTCTTCTCAAATGACACTTGTACGAGAACGAGCTTGAACAATTTGAACACTGATACTTTTTCAACTTATCATTCTCGCTTAACTTCGATATTTTGGAATTTAAGTGACAGTATATTTCTGGAAAACAAAACGAAAAGAAGTCATTGAGAGATTGGCCTTCGTTCAGGTTTTCGGTGGTTGTTGAAAGGGGATTTATGGTCGATTTTTTTATTTCGCTTCTTTTTCTTTTTCTTTTTTTTTTTTTTTTTCTTTTTTTGGTGTAGTGGCAGTTGGTCATATTTTTCTCTCCTTCCTTTCTTACAATCCTTTCGTAAATTGAAAGAAATTTGTATTTTATTTTCTTACCGATTTTGTTTCAATGAAATGATCAATAAAAATACCGACAATTCTGAATCAATTCTAATCAATGTTAAAAATTCATTCCAATGATGAACATTAATAATAATAAAAATGACAGTTAATAGAATCCAAACAATCGGTTATTGTGATATCAACTTGAAGGTATAGTTAGTAGGAAAATGGAGTTAAAAAATGAATCGTCTCAGAAGTTTAAAGACGAACGGTGAAGAAGATAGAGAGATAAGAAATCGATATTACGTGTTTACACGCATCCACACACGCACGCACACGCACACGTACTTTTAGTGAAAATGTCCTTTGTATAGATTTTACGCTCTGGGTGTAGTCTTCGAATGTGCTTGTACACGTTGCCCGAACGTTTACTGCGAAATTCGCAATAAGGACATTGGAATCTTGGTGGCAGGCCGCATTCGAACTTTAAGTGATTACTCAAGTGACACTTGCGTGAAAAAATGGTCACACATTTTGGACACGGAAACTTCGTCAATGTATCGTACTCGTTTTGCTCTGGT
>OU426857.1:1260000-1285000 GCA_911387685.1 Dolichovespula media | reverse complement strand
TTCGGACAAATCGTGATATTTGTTGTTTGTCGTTACGGGAGGTGAGGGTGAGGGTGAGGGTGAGGGTGAGGGGGGAGGAAACCACAGTTAAGGATACCTTTTAACCCTTAAACCCTTTTAACTACAGGTCATTTGTATATCTATTTAATTATACGTCGTCCGAAAAGTTCACGTCATAAACTCTTCGTCATATAAATAAATTGTTTGTTCGTTTTTTCTTCTTTGGTTTAATTATTCACCTTAGTTTCATAGTTTCTCTTTCTATGTTTTATTTTTCCTTTCGTCTCGCTCGAAGACGAATCTGACACGAACTTTAAGGGCAATCCAAACTCGGATAATAATGATGTATTTCTTAATTAATCATTTTTGTTTTTTTCTTTCAAAAAATGATATTTGGGGTTTCTCTTTATTCCGCAATTCAAGTACAAGCCAATAGCAATGAAATTGATGATGAGGGAAGATAGAAGAAATAAAAATTAAATAATTTTATATATATATATATATATATATATATATATATATATAAAAATATTATAACATAAATTAAAATTAGACGTTTCTACACTTACGATTTTTATGGGGAAACATTGAGATATTTTTCAAACGCACCACCACTGCGAGCGAGAAAAAAAAATGTTTATGAAAAAAAAAAAAAAAAAAAAAGAACAGAGAGAAAGAGAGAGTCGTCAATTCGTCTACAAAAAAAAACCTTGCGATTTCTAAGAGAAGGGGGGGGGGGGTGTGAAAAAAATAATAAATATATAATATTCTCAAGGTCTGTAATGAAGTTTCCTGACGATGTCGGTTAGATAAACTTCGCAATCCTTATGTAACTTTCTAATGTGCCTATAAACGGTTGGTCTTTGCTTAGAACGAAAGTGACAATGTGGACATTGAAATCTCGGTGGCTGTCTGCATTCGAAGCGCAAGTGCCTGACAAGATTGTACTTAATACTGAATCCACTCGGACAATTTGGACATGGGAATTTCTTCTCATTGAAGACACGCGTGTCATCTTTATGTCTCTCTAACTTCACCGACCTCTTCGACCTCTTCGACCTCATCGACCTCATCGACTTCTTCGACTTCTCAACATCAAGTTGCTCTGCGAACAAAAAGAATTCTTCGCGATAAAAAGAAAATCTCGTTTAATTTTTACTCGTTCGCAGGAGAAAAAAAAAAAAAAAAACCTGCGAGGCATAAACGTTATTATCTTTTTATATATATCCCACTTAACGTGAAACGTTAAGCGTGTTCCACTTGCAATTTTGACAATGAAATTTTACTTTTGGACAGCTCGTCCGAACTTAAAAGTGGCCCAATCGAAGGAACGCTTTCCGTTCGATGAACACGAAGAAACATTTTAATTATTCCCTTACCGAGCGCCCCTTCATCATCAACGATCTTTGACGCTAGCAGATGATATGTCCCTGAAAAGAAAAAGAAAAACACAAATATATCAGATCAATGGAAATTATTTTTTAAATTGTTTATAGCACCGTGTAAAAACCATTTCGAACAACAAGGAAGATGATGATGATGATGATGATGATGATGATGATGATAATAATTGTAATAATAAAGAAGTAAAATAATAATAACGGTGATGATGATAATAATAATAATAATAATAATAATAATAATAATAATAATAATAATAAAAATAAAAATAAGCTGGCACAAAACATGCAAAAGAATAAAAAAATAAATAAATGAAATAATTGCGATAGTAACGATTTGCAAATGTGAATCTTGATAATGTTCATCGTATAGGTCTTGGAGTTCCTTGTGCTCCTATTTAACGTGGACAATAAACGTTGTCGCTCTTATTGATACTAAAAATAAGGAGATTGAAATGTTTCTGTTTCTTTCCTTTTTCTTTTTTTTTCTTTTTTTTTTTTTTTGTAATCTCCGAAGAGACATGGAAAAGAAATTTTTTATTCTCTTACCGATCCCGGATTCCTTTATGATTTCAGAGACCCGTAAAAGATCCATTTCTAGAAACAAAAATATATCAGATCTATGATATCATTGGCCGTGATTGGAGAAATAGAAGAGAAAGAGAGAGAGAGAGAGAGAGAGAGAGAGAGAGAGAGAGAAAGTAAAAAAAGAAGTAGAAAAATTTACGACGACGAAACATCTTTTTTTAAACCTCATTCATTATCGAACGAAGAAGAAGAAGAAGAAGAAGAAGAAGAAGAATAAAAAAAAAGGTTAAAAAAATTTCTTCGCCCAATCCTCCTGTAAATGTAGAGAAGAAAAATTGTTATTTCTTCCTTTTATGTTATTTATTCTTCTTTCTCTTTTTTCTTTAGATTTTTTTTTTTTTTTTTTAAATAATATACCTGTAACGATAGAACACGCTCCGATCGATACACCATCAAATATCGATTGAGAAAAAATATTGCTGGAACAGTAACACATATACTAGTAATACTACCAATACTCCTAATAACACTTATACTTATACGACTAATATAAAATATTGATATTAACGCTTAGAATGTTTAATTGGAAGGAGCATGTATTTGTATTTTGCTTAAAATGTTTTTTTTTTTTTTTTTTTTTTTTTTTGTTTTCGACGACATCATGTGAATAACAAAACACGTATATGAAATTACATTTATTCAGGATCAAATGAGTAAAAATATTTTCCTTTTTTTTTTTTTTTTTTTCGTTTTACTTCACTTTCCATCAGGTCACAATTGATAATGCAATTCTTTTCTTTTTTTTCCCTTTTGTTTTCTTTTTCTTTCGTTTTTCTTACATCGTAACGTAAAAAAAGAAAAAAGAAAAAAAATAAAAAAACAAATATCGAACGACTTTAAAGTAACGTTGGGATAAACGGGATTGTTCATAAAAAAAGAAAAAGAAAAAAATAAGACGACCATTTGAGATTAGTCCAGTCAGTTCTGATAAGAAAATTGATAAGGAAAAAGAAAGAAGAAGAGAAAAGTTAGATTTAATGGATAAAAACGATCTGTCGAACGTATCGCCATCATTATGTTTAACAAAAATCTTTGCGCACTATCCCATGCATCACTCGACTTGTCTCAACTCTCACACCTTATCTGTATTCGAGAATAAATAAATAAATAAATAAATAAATAAACAGATAAATAAATAAATAAATGAAAAAAACACAAAAACAACAGACGCGTGAACGTCGCTTGAAACAATGCAGTAGCTCGTAGAAATGAAATTAAATAAAAGAAAGGAAAAACAAAAAAACATATCACGCGCAATCACAATCTGAAATAAATATGGAGGAATAAAATAAAAGAGAACAAACAAACGAGCAATAAATAAATAAATAAATAAATAAAAAGAGGTCCTACTCAAGGTCGGTGGACACGTTTGCCGACAATGTCGATGGCATAGACGTCGAGTTCCTCGTGACACCTTCTACTGTGTCTATAAACGCTATTCCGTTGCTTGCAGTGATAATTGCAATGGGGACATTTAAATCTCGGTGCCTGGCCGCATTCGTATTTCATATGCGCTATAAGACTACCATTATGACCGAAGGTACTTGTACAGTTTGGACATGGGAACTTTTCTTTCTTATCGTTTCTCCTACGTCTACGTTTCTTTGCCGTCGGCTGATGATAACGTTCCTGCGTTCCTGTAAACAAAATAAATGCAATCCTTTCAGATTCGATTATTATCGAACGGCTATGGATATAATCAAAATTAAATCGATAACTCTCAAAAACGTTTTCCAAATCATTGTATTCTCGTTTATAAAGGATCGATTATATAAAGGATCGATCGAGACGATTAGTATATTTTTTTCTTTTTTTTTTTTTCTTTTCATTTTCATTTCTTCATTTTTTCTTTCCCTTTCGATCGACTTACGCGGTGCGACATTCGTGTAAACGTTCGCGTTTCTAAGATTACTCTCTCTCTCTCTCTCTCTCTCTCTCTCTCGGTTTCATTTTTTTTTCTTTTTTTGTTTTGTTTCGCCAATCGAAGATAATAAAAGCAAGACGATAACTCTTAAAACGATAGTATCGTAGATCATCGATCGAATCGATCGGATCGTTGAGAATCGTCCATTTAATGGAATATTATTAAATTGTAATTGATCATTGATTTATTATAATGCTTAACCGTTTAGCCAGAGAACTTGTTTATCGAATTGTTTACGAATAGTTTCCATATATATATATATATATATATATATATATATATATATATACGTAACGATAAGATTAAGTCTCCGAGATAAACGGTTAGCTTTATAATTATAATTTTTTTGTTATAATCAGCGTCTTTAATCTTACGTCTAAATGAAGTAAAAAGAAAAAAAAAAAAAAATATGAAACACATCATTCCGCACAAAACATTCCACAGAAATACGAAATTGAATTCTAATACACTCACCCAATGAATTATAATCCATTGTAAAGTTTTTCTTTTCTTTTCTTTTTTCTTTTTTTTTTTTGTTTTTTAACCATTGTATCGTCGACATTTTCTTAAGTGAATCGTCGAAAGGATCGATTAATTTCTAATATTGTATCATTGTATTAATGTACAGGTTGCATATTAATAGTCTCGGCGCAGCAAAACATTTTCAAGTGTTTTGTAATCGCACGGACAAATGAAGAGCAGCATTAGAAATTATAATATTCGCAGTAGGAAAGAAGACGGAAAAGTAGAAAACGAAAAAATAAAACGTAAAAAGTAAAACGAAAAAATAATAAGAAGCAACACAGATAAAGAGAGACAGAAGAAGGAGGGAAAGATTACAGACAATTTTTATTGATTTCCAAAGAGAATAAAGAAAGGGGATTTAAAGAAAAAAAAAAAAAAATAATAAAAATAAAAATAAAATAAATAAACGCCGGTTTTCGTTGGTGTACAAAAGTTCTCTTAAAACGATCGTATTGAGCATCGTAATAATTCTAATTTGTCGTACTATTTTCTAATATTTACACGTCCCCTTTGCCATTTCGCTTCTCGTATAACAAAAATAAATAAATTTGTCATGTATCAAAACTCTTACATATTAATATCGGCTTAATTGTATCGACGAATATATATGTGTATATATATATATATATATATATATATATATATATATATATATATATATATATATTATGTATACGTATATAAATAGCACTTAACGTAGCTGCCTGTCAAAAGTGTGAAAAAAAAGATAATAAAAAAGAAATAAAAAGCAGGGAAATAAATGTGTATAAAAAAAAGAAGTAAAACAATAATAATAATAATAATAATGATAATGATAATAATAATAATAAAAATAATAATAATAATAATAATAATAATAATAATAACAATAATAGTGACGATAACGATCGTACATTAATTTTTGAAGGATAAGGAGAGAGGTGGGTTTGGGGTTTGTTAGTGGGAGATAAAAAAGGAAGTAAAAGAAAGAAAAGAAAAAGAAAAAGAAGAAAAAGAAGAAGAAGAAGAAGAAGAAGAAAAAGATAAGAAAACAAATTCTCACGAGTTGTAAGAAAAAATATGTATCGTCCTCAAGGTTTGAATACACAATTATTGACAATGTCGATCGCATAGACCTCACGGATCTTGTGCAACTTTCGTACGTGGCTATAAACGTTGCATCGTCGTTTGCTCCGATAAATGCAATAAGGACACTGAAATCTTGGCGCCTGACCGCATTCGTACTTCAAGTGCCGCGAGAGACAATGTTCGTGAACGAATGCACTCGGACAGTTTTGACATTGAAACTTCTTTCCCTTATCGTTAGAGCGCGTCCGACGTTTCTTTGCGTTCTGGGCTTGGTGTACCTCTGGAAACAAAAAAAGAAAAAAGAAAAACGTGGCGAGTCATTTAAAGGATTTCTTTCTTTTTTTTTTTTTTTTATTATTATTATTAACGACTATTACGACGAGTCAAGCACGACGAGTATTATTTTTATCATACGACTTTACTAAACGCGACTGAACTCCCACGTCGCCTCTTTCGTTCGTTCATACGTTTATTTATTTTTCTCTTTTCTTTTCTTTTCTTTTCTTTTCTTTTCTGTTCCTTCGTTTTTTCTCTCTCTTTTTCTTTTTTTTTTTTACCGCGAATTCGACACGAAATCAATCGAAGAAATTGTATCACTTATATATGGTCCGTATTATCTTCGATCGATTATTCTTATTCGTCCGATAAACATGGACTGATAAATTTCATTTCTATGATATACTCTGTCCTTCTAGTAGAAGATTTATTATTCAAGGATTGACGTGTGTATAAGAAGAGCGAATCTTCGATCAAATCGACGAACTAATCGACAATTAACACTGGCTGGAACATAGAACACAGCGTGATCAATTTATATTGATATTTCAAACTTTTTGAACAAGAGAAAGAAAGAAATAATTATAATAATTATAATAATAATAATAATAATATATCGGATTGTTCGAGAAGGAAAGATCATGTCGTTCACAGATATTCAACGAAACATCGTCTATGGGATGGAAAAAAAAAAAAAAGAAAATAAAGAAACACATTCATTTATAACCGTTTATCAATGATCGTTCACTTAATTTAATCTCATTCGCCGTTCAATTTTGCGATTAAAAATTGAAAACGATATCGGGACATGTACTTTCCTTACAAACCCAATATATATATATATATATATATATATTTATATTATATATATTTAGTATATACATCTTACGGATTAGAATCTAATACATTAGATTATAACCATTGTTAGTATCGTCAATGCTTGTTAAAGTAAGATTAAAAGGAAAAAAATGAAGATAAAAGAGATCGATTAATTTCGATAGGCGTAACCAGGGATCATACTGGAAGCAAAGAAGTTCGTGTATGAGACGTTAAAAAAAAAAGAAAAAAGAAAAGAAAATGAGTATTAAAAAGAAAGAAGAATCGTTGGATATTTTTATTGAGGTCGAAGAAAAAAAGAAGGAAAGAAGTAGAAGAAGAAAAAACCCATGGCAAAACTAACGTACGAGGTATGTTCTGAACGATCGAGCCTCTTGAATTTGATCTAAAAAATTTAAAAAAAGAAAGAAAGAAAGAAAGAAAAGAAAAAGAACTAATCTCAAGCATCTAAAGCGCCCCGTTTTATTTCTCGGGGACTTTGAAAGAAAATAAAATAAAATAAAATAAATATTGACGATAATAATCGATCGTAAATTTCTTTTCGTCCGAAAAGAAGAAGAAAAAGAAAGGGGAAGAAATAAACGAATAAAAAAAAAAAAAAGAAAAAATAGAAAGAATAGAATCTTCAAAAGTTAGAAGAAACGTAGTAAAACGTTTCTTGAACAATCCGTCGGACATGTCGTCTCTACATTTTTCTTTATCATTGAAATTTTTTAAAATGCCTATTGATAGCGATTCTAACGCAAAACAAGTCTCTCTCTCTCACTCTCTCTCTCTCTCTCTCACTCTCTCTCTCTCTCTCTCTCTCGCTCTCTCTCTCGCTCTCTATTTAAATCTTGTATTTGTAACCGAACGTACTTGGACACTTTGGACACCGAAACTCTTTCCTCCTAACACCACCGGCACATTTCCTGTTGACCCTTGACTCCTCCTGGACATTGTGCATCTCTGAAAAACAAAAAGAAAAGCAAATCATTGTGATTGGCATTGCGAAGGATGAATATTAGAAAAAAAAAAAAAAGAAAGAAAAAAAAAACAGAAAAAAAGAAAAGAAGAAGGTAAAAAAAAAAATTTACGAATAATTGCCTCGGGATGATTGAATGATTCCAAACTGTCTTTTTTGTTTCCTTTTATTTTTATTTTTCAATTGTTTTTATTTATTTATTTACTTTCGTTTTTTTTTTTTTTTTATCTTTTTATTATTTGATTATTCTCAAAGATCAAGCCACGCAAAGGGTTTCTTCGATTGGTCTTCTTGCTAAAGTGGACAAAAAAATGTTTAATTCCATTGCATCGGAGTGTAGATTACAACGATTACATGTGTAACAAACGGGTACTTCGATTAAAAGCCCTGTGGTCGGATAAATAAATAAATAAATTAATTAATTAATTAAGAAATAAAGAAATAAATAAATACAGATACTTAACTCGATTGATAGTTAATCGTGTAACGCTACAGATAATATATTCAATTATCCGGAAAGTTCATTCCAATATATTACATATATGCGTGTGATATGTGAAAATATATATATATATATATATATATATATATATATATATATATTAAAGCAACTATGTGAGGGTACATCGATTTATACATGATTGAGTCTTTATAAATATTACATTGCAGTTAACTTACATAAACAAAATTATAAGTGTATGAATAATTAATAATATTCGTAGTTTAACACATCGTGTTGAGAAAATTTTGAAGGTCTCTCCTAACCACCTTCTCCCCGGCCCAAAAATCGAGAGAGAGAGAGAGAGAGAGAGAGAGAGAGAGAGAGAGAGAGGAAGAAGAAAAAGAAGAAGAAGAAATACAAAAAAAAAAAAAACGGTGAAGAAGAGCGAGAGAAAAGGAAGAGAATTGTCACGATTAAAAAAGAGTAGAGGATAAAAAAAAAGAAAAAATATGAAAAAGGAAAGACAGAAATAGAAACGTGGTCGGTCATGGTTGGTAAACGCGATAACTGATAACGTCGACCGTATAGACCTCGTGCTCCTTGTGCTTGTTCCTAATGTGACTATAAACGTTATGCCGTTGCTTAGTGCGATAACAGCAATGTGGACATTGAAATCTCGGTGGTTGGCCGCACTCGTAACTCAAGTGTCTATTCAAATCGTGCTTGTAACCAAATGTACTTGGGCACTTTGGGCACATAAACTTTTTCCGGTAAAAACTCGCGTGTAACTCCCCGTACGATGACCCCTTGCCATACTGTAACTCTGAAAGCAATAAGAGAGAGCAACTCGTTGAGATTGACATTTTATGAGCAGGAAGAAGAATTAAAAATTAAAAAAAAAAAAAAAAATAAAATAAAATAAAATAAACTAGCGGAAGAGATAGAAACGAATTTTAGGATAAATCGTGTTCGGTGGAACGATTGGAACTCTGATTTCCAAACTGTTTATTTTCTTTCTTTCTTTTTTTTTTCCTTTCTATTTTCCCCTTCTCTAACCTTTCCCTTCGAACAAATTCTCGAGGATCGAGTTCGTTCGATTACGATATGAATTCTATTTTTCTTTTTATTTATTTATTTATTTATTATTATTATTATTTTTTTTTTTTTTTCTTTATTTCGTCGCGAGAAAGGGTTTTCGATATGTTCGTCGTTATGAACGGGACACACGCAGACACGAATAATTACGATAATCCATCGATACTTACTTCGCTATTATGCTATTAATACATAAAATGTGTATATTGTGCTTTACGTTCTAATGACATATTGATTAATTATACAGTAATGCGCACATGTCGGATGACATTTCTATTACAAATAATCGTCATAGTAAATACAATATACATATTGGCATTTCTTAAATCATCAAACAATTTATATATATATATATATATATATATATATATATATATATATATATATATAATTGTAACAAGTAAAAAGAAAAATAAAAAAATAATAATACATCTTAAGGTCTGTAAACGCGACTACTGATAATGTCCAACGTATAGACCTCGGTCTATTTGTACACGTTTCGTACGTGTTTATATACGTTTTTTCGTTGTTTAATAATATAATCGCAATAAGGACATAGAAATCTTAGTGCCTGGCCGCATTCATACATCAGGTGTCTGATTGAAGCATGTTTATGACTGAACGAGCTCGAACACTGTGAACACAGAAACTGTTCGCTCTTGCAATCCCTTTTCGCGTTTCTTCTTCAACTTCGACTCGTTGACAATGTGCACTTCTGAAAATGAAAAAGGGGAAGAAAAAGAAAAACTAAAAAGAAAACGCCATTCGCGAAGATTTGAACGATTTTATAAACGACACAGGTCGACCGTCTTTTCTCTCCTTTCTCTTCCCTCCACTTTTCTCCCTCGACTCTCCGAAGGGTCGAAGACAAAAGAGGACAAAAGGAAAATCGAAAGGAAAAAGAAAATAAATAAATAAAAGGATCTTCCATATCCATTTCATCGACGAGGATTGCAACGATTTAACGCGTGGAAACGCGATCGAAATCCAGTTTATTCGGAAAAATTAAAAAATATAAAAAGAAAAAGGTTCGACCACCGGCTCGTATATAAATCTTTACGAGCCTTTACACATTTGGACATGTCACAAGTCGAATCAAATAAACAGAAAAGAAGAAGGATTAGATAGAACAATAATCGATAATCGGTTTATGAATTTGAAGCATGAGAGAAAGAGAAAAATCCGACAAACCGATAAAAATGGAAAAGAAAAAGAAACCGAGTTTCGTGAGTACAAAGAGAGGGGAAAAATAAAAAAAAAGAAGAAACACACACGCACACATAAAAAAAAAAAAAAAAATGTGTCCTTCAAGATCGTTGTACATACGATTATCGATAATTTCAACGGTATAGACGTCACAATCCTTGTGTATGCTGCTTCTTACGTGGCTATAGAAAATTTTGTCGTTGATTAGTTCGATAACTGCAATAGGGACATTGAAATCTTGATTCTTGACCGCACTCATATCTCATGCGTCTATTAAAATCGTGCCTCTTAACGAACGTACTTAGACATTTCGAGCACGGATACTTTTTCTTTTTAACATTCATTAAATAGCTTAGCGTCTTTGGACTCCATGGTATCATCAACTTCTGAAAACAAAAAGAAAGCGGCTCTTTTGAGATCGACATTTTGATTTTGCGAACGTCGGACGGAACTTTATAAAAAGGGATGACCGTTCAACGAATGCCTTTTCCTTTTTTTTTTTTCTTTTTTTTTTTTTTGGTAACCTTTGACCCCCCATACATCCATCAACGATTCTGTGATCGAGATCGAGCTATCCGAGAATTAACGTAGCTGGAAAAAAAAGAAAAGAAAACAAACGGCGGGAAGGAGTTTAATTATCCTTGTTGTAACAATCTGTTAAATATACATATATACATACACATATATATATATATATATATATATATATATATATATATTTTTTTTTCTTTCTATCGTCGAAAAGGTTGCTAACGTTATTAAATTAATAAAACATATGTACATATTTACACACAGAACGGATAGATTTATTCTTTGATATATTTCCATCGTTACAGACATTTAATTTTTTTTATATCGACGACAGTGTTCCCGTTACATATTCCGAAGGGGGAAAGGGAACAATATTGCAATTGTCATTAACGAATCAACATTAGAATTTTTAGCGTTATTGGCCAAACGACGTTCTAAGACATCTAACAATTGTATTACGACGATTAAACGAGATCGCGGAAACTTCAACGGATTTCGAAGCGACTAAAATTATCCAAACTGTCGAACGTTATTCGTATAGGAGAGAGGAGAGGGATTGTTGGACGGGGTAGGGCGGGGAGGGACGGTGTGGGGGTGGAAAAAAAAGAGAAACAAAAAAACACGGGCCATCCAAATAGTTGACTACTATGCGATAGTGATAGTAGTAGGTTAAGGATATCTACAAAAATGTTGTAAAAAAAAATATAATTAGATAAATAAATAAACGAAAGAAGGGAAGTTGAGGAAGAGGATATCATGAGTTTAACGAAAAAAAAAAAAACGAATTATCAAAAGTTGGGAAAGAGAGAGAGAGAGAGAGGGAAAACATGACAATATCCTAATTTAAAGACATCAAGTACTCCTTGTGAAGGATTCTAATGCGATTATAACTGACACCGAGACGTTGTTTAGAACGAGACATGCATAATGGACATTGAAATCTTGCTGCCTAAGATAACATTCGTAATTCAAGTATTATAGCCAGAGAACATTGATTAAGATAAGCGCTCGAAACGTTTCGTAACATCGAAAATGTTTTTTTTTTCTTTTTTTCTTTTTTTTTTTCTAATAGTAATTCTTCCAACTCGTGTCTACGTTGCTCCATCGGTTTATCGGATATTTCTGAAAATAAAGAAGAAAAGAAAAACAGGTCATTGAGAGTGGTGAAAGTAGTTTCAACGTGAAAGAGATAAAACACAGATGAAAAGGGAAGGAGAAAGATTAATCGCGTGGACGATCGAAAATTCGTTCTAAAATTTGTTGAGCGATTATGGATGATCGTAGAGCGATCGAGAGAAATGATCGATACAAAATATCAAAGATTTATCTTCCTTTATCCTCCAGTGAAGCATAGGAAAGGATAGATCCTTGTTGTTTTGTTTCGTTTTTCTTTATTTTTTTGTTTTTGTTTTTGTTCTTTTTTTTTTTGTTTTGTTTTTTCTTCTCTCCTTATGCAGAGATATATTTTTACATGAAACTACGTCTACTCCATCGATTAAATCCGATAAAATTTGACGAGTCGCACGTGATTGGATATAAAAAGGATAAAAAAATCGAACACATAACATATACATATATATAATAAAATAAATTATAAATATATATATATATATATAATTACATTATAATTAACCTCTTATGTAGGAAACAGCTCCGCGCAAAATTCATTCGTACCTAAGAGGTTAATATAAACATATATATATATATATATATATATATATATATATATATATATAAATAAAATTTGGATTATGGTATACACAATAGAGCTTATAAATATACTGAATGATTTACAAACAACAATGCTCACCATAATATTCGACGTGGATACTTCTTAAATCCGGTATATCTCGCGTGTCATCTCGTTAAGTAGTCTAGTCTAAATAACGAAGAGAACAAAAGTAATTATACGAGAGGACAAAACAATATTATTTGTAATTAGAAAAAGAAAAGAAAAGAAAAGTAGTACACAAAGATGATATAGGGAAAGGTAGAAACCTACGAAGAGCTTGATGATGACGATGGAGAGGACCACGTCGATACAGCCAATGACGAAGACGAAGAGAGCTACAACAACAATAACAACAACGACAAAAATATTAACAACATGGTCAACGATAATATCGTTAAAAACAAAAAAAAATAGATTAGAAATATGAACTAACAAATGTTTTCACGATTTTAGATTTTAGATTTTAGATTTTAGATGTTAGATATGTGTGTATGTATGTATGTATGTATGTATGTATGTATGTATGTATGTATGTAGGTAATTATTTCTATTAAATATTAGGAATGATTTAGGGATCTCTTGGAGGATTATCCTTGTATATTTTTATTAATTATTTATTTATTTATTTTTTTTTTCTTATTTATTTTTTCTTCTCTAACACGACATAAAATTCGTATTTATTATTATCGCCACGATATAATAATACGTACAGTCTTGTAACATTTCCATTTTGGCAATGCAATTAATAATTATTTCTTTTGTCCTTAACATTGTTATAAATAAATTAAACGATTTTCTTGGAACTTTGATTGAAAGGAAAGGAAAAGAAGAATGGAGGAACGTAGTAGCGGTGTCTTCGCGAATATTTTTTGTATTATATTATATTATATTTTTTTATATTTAATTATATTATTCGATACGACGTTCGTTTATCGTAACATTTCTAAATAATCGATATTCGAACGATCTCGATATGGGAGATTCCGTGAAATGGACGGACGACCCTTTAAAATCCATAAAAGTCTGCAAATTAATTACTCGAACATAAAAATCTATCAACAAAGATATATGTTCGAGAGAAATGACGTAGGTAGCTAATTGTAATTGTGTCTTTAATATATATATATATTATATATATATATATATATATATATATATATATATATATATATATATATATATATAAAAACTTCTCTCCAATCATGTTTTCGTTCCTCTTCTTTTTGTTTCCTTTTCTCATTAACAATATTACATTAGAATTATCTGTTAAATATATATATATATATATATATATATATATATATATATATATATATATATATATATATATATATATATATTCGTTTGCATGGGTGTGTGTGTGTGTGTGTGTGTGTGTGTGTGTGTGAATATAAATATACATACATATATATACAAAAATCATTCGAGTTCTATTTCAGGAATTATTCTGGCGACCGCAGGTCCTAGAAGAGAGAAAACAATTTTTGTTCTTTTCTTTTCCTTTTCAAATATTTTCGATGATAGCGACTGTCGTTGGATCGCGTCAACGAATATATTTGAGAATATCACGTAAAGTAGTAAGAATAAAATTGAAATACAGTGAGAGAGAGAGGGGGGGGGGAAAGAGATCGTTCATTATTCGTTATTCGACAAAAAATAAAATTAAGAAAAATAAGAAGGAGAAGGAAAAGGAGGATGTAGTGAAAGAAGAGAAATAAAACTGAACGGATGGTGATATGTATATATATACACACACACACACACACACGTAGCTCGCGCGCACCACACATACACACGTTCACTCACACACACGTATATATATATATATATATATATATATATATATATATATATATATACCGAGATTGAAAAAATTCTCAGTTCAAAGTTCGATGCAATGCGTGTCAGTACTTTTGTGTACCTCCCTTAGGTGCCTGTAAACGTGACTTTTTCTTTTCGATCGATAATCACACCGGGGACACTTGAATCTACGCTCTTGGCAACGATGATAATGTATATGTCTCATCAAGTTGTTATAGCGAACAAAAATCCTACCGCAGTTGTTAGGACACTTCTTCCCTTGGCTCATGTAGATATCTGAAAAAATAAAGAAGAACAAAATTTGTTTTCAAACCACGAAATCTCGTTGGAACATACATGTCCGAAGAATTTTTTTTCTTTCTTTCTTTGTTCTCTTTTTTATTTCTCTCTCTCTCTCTCTCTCTCTCTCTCTCTCTCTCTCTTTCTTTTTTTTCTTAACGGGACAACGCAAATCAAGATTGAAGAAGAATCCGATTTTTATTAGCTGATATTATAACGAAAAAATAAAAAACAAAGCAACGATCGGTTTTTTAATTCCTGAAAAAAAAGAAATCGAAACATCACAGTTAAAATCTATAAATAGGAGAGGTCATATAAGTGTGTATGTATATATATATTGTGTATGTGTGTGTGTGTGTGTGTGCGTGTGTGTGAATATATATATATATATATATATATATATATATATATATATATATATACATACACACTTTGATTAAATAGAAAATTTGTAATAATTTATTAAAACGATATTACGTTTGATACGAACAAACGATATAAATATAGATAAAATGATACAATTACGAAATGATTATATACATTGTTCTCCCAAATAAATAAGATATAATATATATAATAATATTTATATATATATATATATATATATATATATATATATATATATCCTTTATAACACGATATATTGTATAACACGAGTATATTGTAAGTTTATTACATATCACAACATAAATATTCTGTTAATAATTCCCTATATATTCCTAAATAATTTCTTAATTAATTCCTACAACTTTAACCTCTCGGCCGATCTATTCTTTCTATCGGATTTTCAAAAATATTTCCTATAGAAAGAAAGAAAGAAAGAAAGAAAGAAAAAGGAAAAAGCTAACGAAAGTTTCGAAAAATATATAACAGATTTTTAGAATGAACCAAGAAGCCTGATCAATGTTGCTTTATTATTATCATTATTACTAATAATTACTTTAATAATAATAATAATAATAATAATAATAATAATGATGATGATGATGATGATAATGATGATGATGATGATGATGATGATGATGATGATGATGACGACGATGATAATCGATCATAATAAATTTATATTTCTAATCTAATAATTCCAATTTTTGTCACACGTTCTCTCATTAAAACTAATCGATTAACAAACTAATCGTTCTATTTCGCTCGTACTGCGATTTGCATTTGCCGAGAAAATGTCGATAACGTAGACCATTTTCATATTGTGTTTCCTACGTACGTGTGCTTTCAAATTCGACGCGTGTTTCGTAAAATGGGAACGATAAGGGCACGTGAATCTCAACGATTGGCCGCATTGAAAGTTAAGATGATCGTAATGATTATTACGCCTCGTAAAATTATTGCCGCATTTGTGACAATATATATTACTCTTCTTTCGTTGCGATCTTTTGTATAGTTCTTCGTTCGGATTAAGATAATTCGATTGTATAGCGAGATAATGATGATGATAATGATGATGATGATGATGATGATGATGATGATGATGATGATGATGACGATGATCTGGCCGTTTTGAGTCGACCTCGCTATCTGAAAAAAAAAACAAAGAGAAAAAAACAAATCAACGAGGACAATATTGAAAGTAATACTCTCATCGACTGTTAACGTGTCTTGAAGGTTTGTTAATTAATAAATCATTTCTCTCTCTCTCTCTCTCTCTCTCTCTCTCTCTCTCTCTCTCTTCTTCTTCTCTCTTGCTCGCTCTCTTCGTTATTTCTTTATTTTTCCTTTCTTCCTGTCTTTATACATTCGTGACGTCCTTGGATCGACGATCGATAGAGATCCTGATAAAATACAAATCGAGATTTATCGTTTAATATCGATACGTTCACTCGAGATTGGAGGGATTTCTTGTCTTTTTTGTTTTACCTTTTGCGTATTTAAAAAGACATGTCATTCGAAGAAATATTGGTAGAAAAAACTTCTTAAAGACTGGAATGAATGATCATTATTGTTTCATTTTAGAGAAAGAGAAAGATAAAGAGAGAGAGAGAGAGATTATTTCCAACACCATAGAATAAATTTCGATCGCTCTAACAACCATGGTACGCTAATCACTGACGATCCCATTATAATATTAACATATATTTAACGTAATAATAAACTTTATTCGACTTAATATCACACAACAGATAAATATATCCACTTACGATCACGACGGACGATGATGATGACGATGATTTTATTATATCGAGATCTAATCTAAACGATTAGATCTCTTCTCTACTAACTTAATAAATATCAATAAATATTAATAAATATATATGTATATATATATATATATATATATATATATATATATATACGTATGTATGTATGTATGTATATCACAATTATATAATGGGAAAGAGACAATAAAATCGAGTGAGAATGTCGGATGCCTTAACTAAACAAAAAAAAATAAATAAAATAAAATAAAAAGAAAGAAAAGAAAAGATCAAAAAGATCACAACGATGAGAATCATCGGTCGACTTAAAAACGATAATGATAATAGTATCTAATAATAATAATAATAATAATAATAATAATAATAATAATAATAATAATAATAATATCACAGTCATTCATCAGGTTTGTTTTCCTTACAGACACACACACACACCCACACGAACACGCATTATCGTATTAAAATGAATCCTTGTTCGTTCAGCCTCCCTTCCCTTTCCACCCACCCCCAAGAAAAAAGAAAAAATCCGCGGTATAGATTTTAGGGTTTTCAGATATGGGATAAAGAAATTGAATAAAAATAATAAATAATAATAATAATAATAATAATAATAATAATAATAATAATAATAATAATAATAATAATAATAATAATAATAATAATAATAACAGTAATACAATAATTGTAATTATAATGATAAAAAAAAACCTAGACAATTAATCATCGTTGATAATAAAATAAAAATATTTCTTTTCTTTCTCTCTCTCTCTCTCTCTCTCTCTCTCCCGTTTTATACGTGCGCCAGGCACACAGACACACTCTCTCTCTCTTTCTCTCTCTCTCTCTCGTCCCTGTCTCTCTATGTAAACTGTAATAATTCCGTTTTACATATGTCAACTACGTAAACGGTATTGCCAGGATGTATACGACGGACGTGTGCACGAACGTTAGAGGGATGTCTCGTCCTATAGCCGCAATAAGGGCAATTGAATCTCGGTGATTGGCCGCACTCAAACTTCAAATGATATTGTAAATTATGTTTCCTACTGAAGACACTGTTGCAATTACCGCAAGGGAATCTTTGAACGTGTTGGCCGCTCGACCTTGTAACTATCGCTGTCGTTGTCGCTGTCGTTGTCGCTGTCGTTGTCGCTGTCGTTGTCGCTGTCGTCGTTGTCGTTGTCGCTGTCGTTGTCATCGTCGTCGTTGTTGTATTCGATATGACGTTCTCTCCAGTCCAATTATAATTGACCTGTCCCTGATCGTACGCCAGAAGAAAGTTTGGATCTGAAAAATAAAGCAAAGGAAAATCGTTCGCTTCAATTTTCTATTTCGATATCGTCAATGTTGAATGGACGCGTTAATATACACGCCCTTGCACACTTTCTATTCTTTCCTTCTCTTTTTTATTTATTTATTTATTTAATTATTAATTAATTGACTGATTAATTAACTTATTTATTTATTTACTTATTTATCTATCTATTATCATTATCACTTTTTGCCACATTCAATGTCCTTAAATGAAAAATGTCACGAAGATAATCGTCATCGATATGAGAGTGTGTTAGATTAAAAGAGCATACATGCATACACGATATACACACGCGCGCGCGCACACGCACACACATACACGTGTGTATTTTTATTTATTCATATATATATATATATATATATATATATATATATATATATATATATATGTATATATATATGTATATATATATGTATATATAAATGATATATTTTTTAAATGTAAAACTGTCATTCCCGCGTGTTTCCTTTTTTCTTTTTGTTTTATTTTCTCTTTTTTGTAATTCTGCAAATTTTTGATATTAATTTTACGTGTCTGCCTTCCGTTAACATACCTCATAATTGCATATGGGACATTTATAAATTATCGTGTATCACCATATCATCATCAAACTGTGAGATCTCTTTGAATTGATCCAGAAAGATTATAGATCTTCGATGAAGTTCGATGATCAACTTCTTTTTCTTCTTCTTTTTCTTCTTCCTCTTCTATTTTTTTCTTCTTCTTCTTCTTCTTCTTTCTCTTCTTGAATTTTCAAGGACGGTTTACCTAATAATCTTCTCCTTTTCTTACAAAGTGTTAGTATATAATCTTGCACATTTATTATTTATTTAAAAACTATACAAAATTAATTTTATTCGCAATCTGGGTAATATATATATATATATATATAAGATTGGTCAAAAATTAAAAATTATTATACTAATGATGATGATGATGATGATGATGATAATGATGATAATGATGATGATGATGTTAATGATAACAATGATTTTATATTAATCAATGGAATATTTTTCACAAATAGCGATTATTTATCACGATAGATACATACATACATACATACATACATATATATATTATTTAAAAATTCCTAAAACGGAAGTGTAACCAATTTTTATCTTACAATCGTTATATCATCTGATGTTTTGTTATTATTTTGTATTGCTAACACGAAGAAAAAAAAGATATATATATATATATATATATATCTTCGAGGACGATGTTATCACATTTGTTCTTATTTGGTTATTTACAAACGGTGATATAGATCTGGCTAAAAAGGTATTTAATAAACAAAAAAAAATATATATATATATAATCCATACATAAACCATCAAATAATGTAGTAACCAAACGTATTTCTTTTATTTTCGTTATTTCACAATTTTCATTTGTATTTTTACTTTTTATTGTTTTTTTTTTTTTTAATCGTTACATCAATTAAAATCGATTAATATAACAAATAGATATATCAAATATACGTTTCACTTTGTATAAAAGTTTATATTATACTTTTGTGTTACGATAGATTAGGAATGTTTGATATTTACTTGTAATATACAACATATTTTTAATAAAAACGTGGGAATTATATCTATCATTGTTTATTATATTTAGTTAATTAAATAAATTATGACGAAGTGTATTCTTTTTTTCTTTTTCGTCGTGACAATAAAAAAGTCGTTCACTATTATACGAGATCAGTCATTATTGAAAAATATCACAATGTATTTATAAATAATATATAATATTAATTATAAATATATATATATATATATACACATGTATATATATATCTGTATTTATATTAAGATTTTGTTTAAAAACCAAAAGGATATTTTAAATCCAATAGAAGTTTTTATCTTTAATATTTATCTATAAATTTTCACTTTGTCATAAACAATAATTCATAATATATATATATATATATATATAAAAGAAATCAATAAATCTGTCGATATGTATCACCGTTTGTTATAAATAAAATAAAAGATAACGATAAAATAAAGAGTATCGTCGCCAAAAAACGTTTAACTTTTGTATCTTAAAGGTATTAAAAAATAACGAAGCATAATCAAATTTTTAAATTACGGGATACTCTCTATTTATAAAAAAAAAAAAAAAAAAATTTTTTAAATAAAAGAAAAACAATATATAAATATAACATCGATAATTTCGCAATTATTTTAAACGTTCCTTCCATCGGACTTTCTGCAGATATTAAAAAAGAAAAAAAAAAAACTTTCGACTTAAAATTAGTTAAAAAGTTTTCTTCTTCTCGGGTTTGAAAAAAAAGATTATTTCCTTGATTTTTCGTTTCTTCAACGGTAGAACAAAAAACACCAAAAAAAAAAAAAAGAATCATTATCATTAATAACAACACGTAGATATTATTCGTTAATAAAGATCTTTCCAAACGAAAATATATAATCGTCATTGTGAGTATGCGTTAGCAGGGTTAGATTCAACAAGTTATCAATATTTTTTTGTTTTTTCTTCACATCTTATAAAAGACATGTAGCTAATAACAATAATAATAATAATAATAACAATAATAATAATAATAATAATAATAATATATACATATGTATATACATAATACAATGAAAGGTCTTGAATTTGTATATCGGACACCTGTTGAGTTATAACACGATTGATCAACGTAAAAACACCGAACAATATCTTGAAAATATATAGCAGAAATAGAAACGAAACAATTTTGTTTTCTTCTCTAACCATCGATTATACCGATCGATGGCCAGAAATACATGTATACACATACACATACACATATATGAAAATAATCGTAACTTCTTGTTGTTGTATCTTCTTTGTCTTGTAAAAGAAAAAAAAAAAAAAAAAAAGAACAAAACAAAAAGAAGAAGAAGAAGAAGAAGAAGAAGAAGAAGAAACGAAATTAAAAAGTGGCGACGATAAAAACTGCACGTCGTTATTGTGAAATTCAACATTTGCATATGTCAACGGCATAAACAATGTGGCCTGGATGTTTTCTACGTACGTGGGCGCGTACATTCGAAACATGTTTCGTCCTGTAAGAACAATAAGGACAATTGAACCTCGGCGATTGGCCACACTCAAATTTCGAATGATAGTAGAGATTGTTCTTGTGAGTGAAGGCACTCGGACAATTTGGGCATTGGAACTTTCGCTTGTCCGTAGTTTGTTGTTGACCGCCATTGACCGCGTTATCCTTACGCCGACAAGACGTATGGGGAGGAGGAGGAGGAGGCTGTTGTTTATTATCTACGCTTGGTAGATAAACTTTTGATACGATAAATTCTGAAACAGAAAGCACAAAACGAGGTGTTCAAGGTTATAAATTAATCCATTAAGGCTAAGGCCGTTTCTATCGTTTAACTCGATATTTTGTTTTCTGTAATAAGTAGCGTCGCCGTGGAAGCACTTGTCGTTTTCGATATAATCGATATTAAAGGTTCTCCTAAAAGAAAGAATAGAGAAAAGGAAAGGTTTAGGGAGGAGGGGTAGGACGGAGGGGCGGGGAAGACAAGTGGGGGGTGAGAGGGAGGGAGGAACGATCAGGGATCGATCGATCGATCGACTTAAATCTAAGGATGATACAAATTAACTTGGTCTCTCTACGTTTTTCGCACTATATATGTATACATACATATATATACACATATATATATATACATATATATATATATATATATATATATATATATATATATAAAAAGAAAAAAGACGGATAATAGAATTCATCTAATACTAATTGATGATCGCCTCCCCCCTCCCAGCCCCCTCGGCTTAGGCACTATCGGTAAGTCACGTCGAATCCGATATATATATATATATATATATATATATATATATATATATATATATATATATACATATATATAAATATGTATATATATATGGTATATATACACCAACAAAGTCAACTTATATAAATGACGTGTACAAATAATACCTTGATATATAACAAAGTGTGTAACAATTTATTTGGACATACCTAACAACTATTACAATCTATTCATTAGTGTGACAACATTATAAATATACATCTGCGAGATTATGAAAAAAATCGTACGTTTTAAATTACAATAATATCTCGGATTTCTATAGAGTTTTCAACGGTATGCCTTCTTCTTCAATTTATTCACAATTTTCTCTTCTTTCCATCTCTTTTTTTCCTTTCCTTTCTTTTCTGTTCAATCGTGATCACGCACTTCACGAGATTAGGATACAATTTACATATATTTTGCAATATAAGTCGTTTTGATAAAAAATATCTACAGTGTATGTGCATATATACGATATATACACGTAACATGTTTTTCCTTATAAACACGAATAAACATAAGAAATAAAATTATTCTCACACGCACTCACACACACACACACACACGCGCGCGCACACGCACACACACACACACGCGCACACTGTCTTTCGTGATCTTACGGTTATCTTATAAGTACACTGAAGAGAAGAATAAAAAATTTAAAAGATTCATCGAAACCCTCGAAAAAGAGAGAGAGAGAAGAACGAACAAATATTTAGGAATTAAAAGTATAATTTAAAAAAAAAAAATGAAATAAATTAAATAAATTAAATAATGGCCACTTGTACGTACGTACGTACGTACGTACGTACGAAATCATTATTAGGCTGAAAGTAAGATGAGGAGAGAGAAAGGGGGGGGGGGCAGAGAGAGCGGGAGGGAGGGAGGGAGGGAGGGGGGAGAAAAGTTCAATAAAATTATTGACAGCGATTGTTGTAATTTTGCCTGCAAAAAAAAAGAAGATTATTCGTCGATAAAACAAATCTATACCGAAGTATAAATCACGATCACAAATATATACACAATATATATATACATATATATATATATAAATATATATATATATATATATATATATATATATATATAATACACAATATATATGAGACATAATAAAAATAAATAAATAAACGATATAAAATAAAAAAGAGAAGACGATGAAGAGATATCGTTCGACGTACAATGGTATGTTCGTGTTAGATATCATTGATAAAATTTCATGGAGAAAGAGAGAGAGAGAGAGAGAGAGAGAGAGAGAGGGTGGGGGGGTGGGGAGAAAGAGAAATCAAAAAAAAAAAAAGGGAAAAATTCATTATTCTTCGTCTTCGTTGCAAAACGAAAGGAAACACACAGATTGGGATCCGGACGAGACGAGACATTCATCGAGATTATCTTCTTAAGTATCTTCAAAGATCGGATTGTTCCCGTTGCCGTTGTTGTGACTCTTGCTGATTGAGATCGACCGTGTAAACGTCTTTACCGGGATGACAATTTCTAACGTGTCTCCGTGCATTTGAAATGTGTTTGGCACGGTATTTACAATATGGACAATTGAAACGTGGCATTTGACCGCACTCGAATTTCTGATGATAGGTCAGGCCGCCCTTTCGGCTAAAAACACTTTTACAATTGTTACAAGGATACTTCCGGTGAAGTATTCTTTCCCATAAACCCGTTCTCGTAATTGGTATTGTTCCCGTGGCCGTTCCCATGGATTGGCCATTCGACGATTGACACACCAAAGGGAAGATCCTTGTAGAAGGCAGGTTAGCGTACACTTGATATGACAATCCTGAAACACATGTGTACGCATTTGGACTATAAAAAAGTTGTCTTTGTAAATATCTCTTGATAACTGTTTTTGTTTTTTTTTGTTTTTGATTTTAACACACACAGAGAGAAAGAGATGATGCGGAACGAAGCTTTTTGTTTTTTGGTTTCTTTGTCTCTTTTTTTGTTTGGTTTTCTTTTCTTTTTTTTTTTTTTTTTTTTTGGTGCGAGATATATATCTTTAGCCGTAGACTTTTTCTTTGTTCGTTTAAAAAGATGGTTCTTCGGTTGAAGATGCATATATATGCATATATATATATATATATATATACACATATGTATGTATGTATATATGTATTAGTATTTATATCTGTACATACATATGTATATATATATATATATATGAATATATATGCGCGTGTATTCTTCGAAGGTTGAGATTCATCGATGATGAATATCTTCCAAAGGATGAAACATACAACTGTTCTATGTATCACGTATCTCAATGAGACGATCACGTTTTATTAAACATTAAAGAGGGACACATATATTGACGCCTACAAAATATAACTTGCAACGGCTCGACTAAGTTCGTCAAGTCGTAATTCTGTAAATAAATAAATAAATAGTAATAGTTATAGTAAGAATGGAAGAAACGACGAAAGACAAAACGAATGAATGAAAGAAAGAAAGAAAGAAAGAAAGAAAGAAACAAGTATAAAGTTTAATTGTAATGACAAATATAATTATATATATATATATATATATATATATATATATATATATATAAATACACAAATAGTGAATTTATTGATTCAATCGAAAGATTCGAAAAATGTGCCCTCGACCTTACTATCTATGTCCGTTTTAACTATGCAATCGTACTTTAGATCAGCCGATACGTCGATAACATAAATTTTACGACCGAAATGTTTCCTAGGCACGTGCGCGCGTATATTCGATGATTTCTTCGAACAGTATTGACAATAGGGACAACCAAATCTCGGTAGTTGACCGCATTCGTACTTGACGTGAGTACCGAGATTATTCTTCCTGTTGAACGTACTACCACATCTTGGACATGAGAATCTCTTTTTGCATTTGGTAGATGATTGTGTTTGATGTTTCATTGGCTGAATCCTCAAGTCATCCAATTGAATGATATCTGTAAAAGAATGTTTATCGAATAATCAGTCATTGTTATTCAATAATAAAATAGATATCTT
>OU426857.1:1250000-1252500 GCA_911387685.1 Dolichovespula media | reverse complement strand
GAAAAGGGGGAAGAAGGAGAAAAAAAAATGGAAATAAAGGATTTACCACTCGTCGTTTTATTTTCATCGGTCTTCTTCGTCGATCTTGTAATTCTTGGTTTTGACAACCAATCCATATCATCTGCAACATAACAAAAGTGATAAAGCTTATTTTCTACCGTATTGTCTCTGCTTTTACTATCGTTCGTCCACTCGTTCGAAAAAAAATAATAATAATAATATAGAATTATATATTATTGTTATTATTATTATTATTATTATTATTATTATTATTATTATTATTATTGGTATTGTTATTGTTGTTAACATTGTTATTATTATTAATTGAAAATTAATATACAATGTTTTTTAATAATTAAATAATAATATATTATGTATGCAGAAGGAAATTTGTTTTTAATATTATTATACACAGATTTGAAACAGACTATGTAGATCTACGAAATAATAAATAAACCTTTGTGATTTTATTTAATTAATCTCGATGAACATAGAAAAGAAGATCGCGTATACAAAAATGTATATATAATAATTAATATATATACATAGTAAATAACACAAATATATGTATGTATATGTGATATATTCTTCATAATGCGTATACATTATTATATGTAATATAATATATGATAAATTGATATTGAGTAATATGTAAAATGAAAATATAGGATGACAATGTTGCATTATCGATATTTAAGAAGAACCTTAAGAATTTGTTGTAAACATTAATTTGCAAATTGCTTCTTTATTAAACCGTACTCGATGTCGTTTTTATTTTTCTTCTTTTTTTTTATTTTCTATTCGTAAAAAAAATTCGTACCTTGAATATTTACAAGGTCAAATAAGAGAAAAATCTCTCTCGCGTTCCATCTTCTTTTTTTTCTTTTTTTTTTTTATTGATCGTTAAATAAAAAATTAATATCTTTTTCGTTGTGATAAAAGTCGAGAAATTTATTAAAAATCAACGCGTTTCGATCTGAAACACTTCTGAGAATTAAAATAAGAAATGTTATTGTCATGAGGTATTGATCGTTACGTTACTATTATATATTCATGTACTTCCAAACGATCGATGATCATCCTTCGTTCGTCGAATTAAATATTGTTTACACAAAACGATATAAACAACGTTTGCCAGGACTCTCCTCTTTCTCGGTCTCGTACTATTATGCCGTGAACGTTGGTCGAAGATGGAGTAGTCATTGGTCTCTGTCGTTACGTGGTTTGAAAATATTTTCTATCGTGAAAGATGGCTCTTGGAAAGTTTATCGTAAGGAAATCGTTTCGTTATTTAAAATAATTTTTCTAACGAAGTTGCGGGAACGGTCTTACAAAAATATTTTACAGGTATAATATTATATATTATTTATTTATTTTTTTATTTTTTATTTTAATCAGTTAATCCACGACTCTCCTTCAAGTCGATTTTAATAACAGTATTTCATACGTAGTAATAAGTGAAACAAGAAAAATCGATGGGTGAATTAATAATAAACAAAATGAAAGCGACGTGTGTGCGTGTGTGTGTGTGTGTGTGTGTAAAAAAGAAGATGTATTTTATATTTAAATAGAATCAAATCGTAATCGAAAGAAAATCGACATAATAATGTGGTCGTGAAAAAGCAAAATCTAAATCGATATTGTATTTTAAAAATCGAACTACCAATCATAAACGATTTTCTATTCCTTATAATTGACGATAGTTGACGAACGATTTAATCAAAAAAATAAAAAATTAATAACATTCTGGTTTATATATTATATATATATATATATATATATATATATATCAGACTTGAAAATATCGATATAGGTTTCGATATTTCCAAAGAATCATATATATTTAATCGATTTAAACGCATAACTAATTAAAATTATAATTATAAGGTAAAATAAAGAAGAGGATTGTAATAACGAAACATATCATAAAAATTTATTAAGTACTATAATATCATAATAAGAAGAGATAGTACGTCGAAGTCAAGTACCTATATGTATACGTATATATTAATCGATATATTTCATGATAATAGAAAGACCATAATAAGAAGATTAAATATAATTTTCTTTTTTCTTCGTTTATTTAACGTAATCTTGAAACATGTAAGATCTGGAGAGTGAAATTAAAGTGATTAAGAGGACGACAAAATGCATTTTATTGTTCTCTTTGATTGGTTCAACTCTTTGATCAAATCTCTCATCTTTCAAAGAAATAAAGTAAGTATTATTAAATATACTCATTGGCTTAATAAATATGCATGAAATCTTTTATAAGAGACAAAAAAAGGGAAAAATAAAATTAATTGTATCAAATTAGATCATACGTGGGAAAACAAAATTATAAGATGTTTATTAGAACGAAACGGATAATCTATTCATTTATTTTATTTATTTTTAACATACTCGTATACCTTCTTTTCATTTATTTTATTTAATACAATCCATAATTAAACGATTAAAAATAAATGTCCTATTACTTTTCGTTAATAAACACCTTATT
>OU426857.1:1230000-1240000 GCA_911387685.1 Dolichovespula media | reverse complement strand
CGTCTTGTAACGGCAATAAGGACACTGGAATCTAGGATTCTTACCGCATTCGTATTTAAAGTGACGCCAAAGTGCATTTCTTTGTTTATAAATCTTCCCACAAGTTATACAAATATGACCCTGTTGTTGCTGCTGCTGCAGATGCTGTTGCTGTTCCTGTTCTTCCTGTAGTTCTTCCAGTTCCTGCAGTTCCTGCATTTCCTGCAGTTCCTGTTGTTGTTGTTGTTGTTGTTGTTGTTGTTGTTGTCGTCGTCGATGATGCAGATCTTGTTGATTCTTCCAACCCATCATTGAATACTGATCGACGATTCTCCTATTCCTTGGCGTTGCGTATCCGTCCCAATATACTGCAACATTACATCGAAAGGGTAACAATGTATAACTTGTGAGAGAGAGAGACAGAGAGAGAGCATCAGCCTCGAATCATTTCCCGAACGATGGTCTATCGACGATTATTCGAAATTCGATATCCGAACTCGCACCATCATCGTAACTCGGCTCTTTTTCCAGCCATCGTCAATATCGTTTCATTAAAAAAAAGAAAAGCCTTTTTCTTTCTTTTTGGTTCAAATTGAACGAATGATTAAAAAAATAAAAATAAAAAAAAGGAAAGGAGAAAAATATAGGAAATATTGATATGATTAGGGATTAATTGGACAAACTTATCGAAACTTTCAAATTAAATCAATCGCATTATATATCTAAAGACAATATATAAATATAAATATATATAAATATATATATATATATATATATATATATATATATATATATATATATATATATATTTGAACAAAGTTGAGACTATGTCTTTAATAATAAATTAAGTCGCATTATGGATCCTCTCGTTACATTCCTGAAGTATGATCCTCCAAACTTTTTGGAACACCTTGTATATATATATATATATATATATACATACATACATACATACATACATACATATAGTGAATAAACGAAAAAATTATCGATACATTCTTCCTGAACGATTTATTAATAATACAATGTTGTATATATATATATATATATATATATATATATATATATATATTTGTGTGTGTGTGTGTATGTTTATATATATATATATATATATATATATATATATATATTTTTCATTCAACAAAGTCATACAATCGAAATGATATAACATTTAAAGAACCGTCGTGATATTAGTTCAGTCGATTTTTGTAATAACATTAATGGACAATTATGATTATTATTATTATTATTATCACTGTTATTATTAATATTATTAATATTAATATTATTATATTATTATTATTATTATTATTTTTATCGTTCTCATGGTGATACCGTCAAAGGATAGGTGTTAAATTTGGATAAGTGTGTATCCTAACGACATGATCTGCTAATGTATCAGGCCTGCTGTAAATTCTTCCGCAATGTGGACAAACACACTTCAGTTTAGTCGGACCACAACCGTACCTGCTGTGTCTACTCAACGAAGATTGATTCTTGTATCTCTTTCCACATTTTGTACACAGGTAATCTCCAATTCCACTCACGTTATATGATAATTCTGAAACGAAAAACAAACATAAATGGCGTCGATTATAACCCCGTTCGATAACTTGACACCATGATTTATCAATCATTCTTTCATACCAGTAGTCTGTTTTATGGCTTGGAAAGTCAAATATGAATTAAAAAAAAAAAAAAAAAAAAAGAAAGAAAGAAAAAACCACAAAAAGAAAAGAAAAGAAAAGGAAGAAAAAGAGATGAAAGGGAAGAAACATTCATTTATATACAACAACGAGAGTAGGGGAATATTTATTACGCTTGATCGTCAAATTATACGATTCAAGTGGAAAAATATATCGCGTTGATTATGTTGATTAAACTAATTTACGCTGAATAATAATTGAGTTCATTTATGCTTGTTAACATCGATCTTCTAATTACAAATATTTAAAATCTGTATATTTGTGTTTGTGTATGTGTGTGTAGGTGGGTATCTATATATAATATAAATATATATATATTGATTGATTGATTGATTGATTTATTTATTTATTTAATATTTATTTATTCATTTATTTTTATTAGGAAAATTTACATTATTAATCTCTTAAATTAGTTAGATCTATTAACTTATCTCAAAGTGAATTATTAGTCCTAATCTGAAATATATTAAGAAAGAAAATAGTGAAATTAAATGAAAAATCACACGATTGTTATATAATAGAATTCTTCTTTTTTCTTTATTTTTTTCGTTTTGTTTATTTTATTTTTTTTTTCTTTTTTTTTTTTTTTTATTCGAACGACATAAAAATATACAAAGTCACATAAACCAACAAATTGTATACAAAGTGTGTTTAACGATTTAACAATTAAAATTTACAATTAGATATTTCCTTCTTTTTTTTCTTCATTTTTTTCCAGCGATTTTATACACACGCATGCACATATTTAAATATATCACGTATATATACACAATGGGGCTACAACTTTGATCACCATGAGGTTTTTGAGATATGGAGAAACTTTGTTCACAAAATTCGTATGGTTATGCAGAGGATCACAATGTGACAGTAATAAAAATTTAGGTCAAAATAAGATGTATCGAGTTCGTTAAGAATTTGTTTGTAACGAATTGTTTATAACAAACTGTTAATTAATTATTAACAGTACGTTAAAAAAAAAAAAATGAGTGAATTTTGTCCATCGATTCTCGACTCTCTACGACTTTTATTTCCAGAGATATTCTCCCATTAAATTGACAAGCGTGGGTAATTAACAATACAAAAAAGTAATTAGTTTATTAATCATTTATTAATTTATATAAATTTATATAGATCGATCGAGGTCTGAATATGTTTTTCCTTTTTGTTTTTGGTCAAAATAAGTTGAGCTTAGTTAGTTAAGAGTTTGTTTGCGAAAATTGTTTATAAAAGATTGTTTATTAATTAATAACAAAAAGGCTTAAATAAAGAGACAATATTTTGCCGTTGAAAACGATATGTGATTCAAGTCTCTACGACTTTTAGTTCCAGAGATATTTCAGTTTTTAGTGGAATGGAGTTTACCGTTTACGTAGGACTCATTGACCCATATGTAATTTCATTCATATTTAGCGCGTGACCCACTAACCTATATAAATTCCGAGAATTTACGCAACCGTACTACTACTACTACTACTACGCTTACTACGAACAGCTGAGCTACGCGACTTATGAATGGAAATCTTTCGAAGGCGATATCTTCGTAACGAAAAGTCGTAGAGACATGAAACCAATAACGTTTTCAAGCATACTTTATGCTTTATTTATTTAAATATTACAACAATATCGGTATAATAAAATCGATTTCGTTAATAATTTTTAAAATCGATCTTTTTTATTTTCCCCGCTATTTACAAGGACATAATTACAATGGAATCGTTTAAATTCACATTACAATCGTCTTAGCTTTATTTTGTTTATTTAAAAAAAAAAGATACATCTATTAATAATCGTCAATATCGAACAAAAAAAATTTGAGAGACACTCGGTGCGAACTATTGACCTTCGACTTACTTGGTTTAATACTTTTTCAATAAAAAAAAAAAAAAAAAAAAAAAATTGTCAAACTACATCAACCAGTGAAATCAAAAACGTATGATTCCATTTTTAAAAACTCAGTTAACCTTCGCACGTTTTCTACGAGTCCACACCTACAAGAAAATTAATATCGCCATATTATATACCACAAACTTTTGTGAACAAAGTTTCTCATATATCTGTAGAAAAAATAAAAAAACATATATATACAAGGTATATCACAAGGTGATCCAAGTTGTTGCCCCACTCTGTGTGTATATATATATATATATATATATATATTTGTGCATACATTTTTATGGACCCTCTGAAAATATTATTGCGCAGGAAAAAACAAATCTACTGATGCATAATATTTATATATTAAAAAAAAAAAATCTATTTACATATATCTCAATACGTGTATCACATAAATGTTCGAATCGAATATAACATCGAATGAAACATCGAATGAATCGATTATAACAAATTCGAATTGTGAGATATCGATATCATTTCAATTCTAAAAAAAAAAAAAAAAGAAAACCATTTTCCTTTCCATCACGACCAAATCAAAGTTAGAAAAAAAAGAAAGAAAATAAAAAAAAAAAAACCAAAACCACGTAAATAATTTTCTATTGGCCAATGGATGTATATAATATATGTATATAATATAATTTCCTTTGAATAAATAATAAAGATAATTTTACGTTAGATAAAAAAATTCATATTTTTCATATAAATATATGTGGGTCATTTGAAAAAGTCCTGGCTATTTTTTTTTCCTTTTTTTATTTTTTGTTTTATATTGCACGTGTATAAATTTAATTGTAAATTTTTCAAATGACCCTCGTATACACATACACATATAAGTATGTTCATATAACTTAAAAAATAATATTATCGATATGATTAATATCTAAAATTAATAACTATATTGACAAAAAATATATATATATATATATATATATATATATATATATAAACAGGAAGTAATTAATGAGATTAAATAAAAAATATTAAAGCTTTGTATGATAAATCTCGAAACACGGAACTTATAAACAAACTGACTTGCCATTGTCTACAACGGTACGAGTTTTTTTTTTTTTATTAGCACTTTAGGCACATAAAACACATATTTTCAATTAATTTCTCCCCCAGATCTTGTCGTTAATATAATAAACCGAGTAATGTCTTTCTGTAAATAAAAAAAAAAAAGAAAAAAAAAACAAAAACAATTATGTATGTTATGTTAAAAAAAATTTTCTCCGACTTGTGTTTGTTTGTTCGATTTTATATTATATAATATACTTAAATTCTAATTAACAAAAAGAAAAAAAAAAGAAAAGAATTGCACAGGAGACAACAGACTATTTGTAACGTTAACACCATATATGTTAACTGACTACACCGACTTATAATGTATATATATATATATATATATACACTATTATTATATACTATTATTAATTATATATATATATATATTATATATTTATCTGTACATCATTACTAACCTAATGTATATAATCAATAAGTTTAATTAAAGTTTGGACGAATTTTTGGGAAGAAAGAAAAAAAAGAAACTAGCTCATTCTTCTCGTTATTACTTTAAATGTATTTAATTTTAATAACAATAAATATAAATAAAAGAGAATTTTATTTTATACTGTCGCGCCACGAACGTAATTTGACTATCTAGATCCCGTAGAACAATTTGTCGATTGCAATTTTAAAAGGAAAAGAAAAAAAAAAAAAGGAAAACGAGAAATAAAAAGTTCGAGAATAAAGAAAAAGAAAGGAATATAAAAACTAATCAAAATGAATTTTATTTGTTGAACTAATTTGATCGTTATATAACAATTAAAAACTAAAAATAGAGATTGTTTCGTGCACGATAAGTGCAGTGCTCTTTTTTTTTTTTTTTTTGGAGGACCAACTTTCAAGACCCTGTATATAACAAATCGTAAAAAGGCCATAACGGAGGCCATTGTTTCCCTATTTTAAAAATCATTCTAATATTTTATATCGAACCATCAATAAATGAAAACTCGTGTGAAGTATAAGATATTACCAACATACACATTGTGCGTGTATATAATGTATATATACATACATAAGTATATGTATAAGACACTTTTTTTTAATGTATATATACATATTTATATACTCAATATAAAAGATTGTTATAAATGACTATTATCCGATTAACCGTCGAAACAATACGATTTATTTATCAGCCAATAAAAATTCTCCATCCGTTTATTTATACATATACATATGTATGCATATATAAATACACACACACACACACAAAATAATATATATATATATATATGTTTTTTCTTCTTTCTTTAAACTATAGAAATACCTTACAAAAATTTTTTATATCGCACTAACTAAATAATAGGAATTATACATTTATTTGGCGTTTTTCTTTTGCGTAGATGTTGGGGATGGGAAAGAGACGGGGCGAGGGAGGGAAGGAGTGAGGGGTAGCTGGTAATATTTGGCAGTTGAAGTTGTACGAACGTCGTTTATACAATACGTGTGTATATATATATATATATATATATATATATATATATATATATATATATATATATATATACACGTTCTGAAAGTTCAAGAATATAAAAAATATATATTAATTTCGATATATGTAAGTGCAACAACACGAATGCCATACATTAAATTAAATACATTTAAATCGATCTAATCTCTTTTTCCGGATGTTCGTAAGGACTTTTTATCTCTTCGTTAATTAATATAATCATTGTTACTTTCGTCATCATAGTCATCATCATCTTTATTATTGTTGTTATTATTATCATTATTATTATTATTATTATTATTATTATTATTATTATTATTATTATTATTATTATTATTATTATTATCATTAATATTATTATTATTAATACTTAACTTTACGAAAGGATCGAAGAAATTTGATATAAGAAAAATCATCGAGTTTCGAGATACGAATTGTTTTCGAAGAAATGTTCTTTTAGTTTTTATTTTTGCTTTATTTTTTTCTTTTTTTTTTTTTTTTGTTTAAATTACTAAATATTATATTGACCATGTTCTCGTATCTTAAACAAAAAAAAAAAAGAAAGAGAAAAATGAAAGGATTTAACTACATTGTCAAAATAAATACGTTTTAAACCTGCTGGACGCGACCCTTGAAGATCTTTTCTTTACGATGGAGAAGACGAAAAAAACGAAAAGAAGAGGAAGAAGAAGAAGATAAAGATGAAGAAAAAGATGAAGAAAGAAATAAAGAAAGAAAGAAAAATAATATTGCGATTAGAGATTGATATAACATATCCCATTTTAACCTAGAGAAAACTTTTTACGTTAATTAGATACGTAGAAACACTTATACAAAACATACATACGTACATACACACACATACACACACATCATACATACATACATACATACATACATACGTGGATACATAAATATATACGCACACACATAGAATAACGCAAGGATCCTTTGGTGTTCCTTTGGATATCAAAGTTACGAAAAAATAAAATAAAATAAAGTAAAATAAAATAAATAAAAAAGAATAAAAATATATAAAAAAGAAGATGATGAAGAGAAAACAAATCTATCCGAAACTTACGAAATCTTTTTTTACGTGGATCATCGATTATTTTCAATGATTAAACGCCAACGTTATTAATCTCAAGAATCCTCGTAGGTAACAAAACGGAACGTTTAATTGTGATCGAAGTAATAGGATTAAAAAAAAAAAAAAAAAAAATTAATTACAAACTGCGAAGATACTATCGCAAATTATTTATCGGTTCCCCCCCCCCCGGTACTCCCAGCCCCCTCACCATCCCCCGAGAAACGAAGTAAAACAAAAAAGTGAAATAAAATACGAAGTGAGAAATATAAAATAAACGATTGGACTGTCAACGATTTTTATAATAAAAAAAAAAAAAAAAAAAAAAGAAAAAGAAAAAGAAAACGGAATTAAAACTGGAATACATTCGAATTTGACGTGTTTTTAAGTCAAACAGTCTAAATAGTAGTCGACTGACGATTACTTTGTTGCTTCAAACTACAACAACGACAACGACAACGACAAAAATAACGAAGACGACGACGACAACAACAACAACAACAACAACATCAACAACAACAACAACAACGACAACAACAATAATAATAACAATAGTAGTAATAATAATAATAATAATAATAATAATAATAATAATAATAATAATAATAATAATAATAATAATAGTATTGATATCGATGATAACGATGATGATTACGATGACGAAGACGATGACGAAGACGAAGACGATGACGATGACGATGACGATGACGATGACGATGACGATGACGATGACGATGACGAGGTCGACGACGAAGACGATGACGAAGAAGACGTTGACAATGTTGACGATAATAATAATAATAATAATAATAATAATAATAATAAAAATAATAATAATAATAAGAAATTAATCTCTGATAATCTAAGAAATATAATAAAAACGATCGGCTATTTGGCGACTAATCCACCATGGATATTAAGAATGTGTTGTTTTAGATGATCCGGTCTGCAGAAGTACTTGCCACATAGTGTACAGGTGAAGGTATACCTCGATCCAAGGCCACCGCATTCGTACCTTGAGTGTCGCGTAAGGGATGAACGGGATCTGTATCCACGACCACACATGACACAATGAAATCTGTGCTCACCACCACTGGGAACACCACCCTCGTTGGCGGGGTGAGCTGGAAGCATACACGGAGGCCTTTTACATATGGGTTTTCTTTATCGATGATCTTTCTATCGTTGATTTTAACTTTTGTTCTGTTTCCTATTTTTTCTCTTTTCTTTTTTTCATTATTCCTTTTCGATTCTCCTTTTATTTATATTTTTTTCTTTTTTTTAAACCGAGAAAGAAATAGATAGATAGATAGATGGATAGATAGATGGACAGATAGATAAAGATAGAGAAAGAGAGAGAGAGAGAGAGGGAAGATTTTTTTTTGCCTTTCATTATTTCGTTTTAAAAGTTTATATATATATATATATATATATATATATATATATATATATAAAAAACGAATTAAAAATTTACCCGGAATGAAAAAGCGTAAAAATTATTTATATATATATATATATATATTTATTTATTTATTTAATTATTTACTCATGCGTGTGGAATGTGATCGACAGATCGCAATTACGCACATGAGAAGTGAGTTTTCATTATAGAAAAAGCTCGAGCCAAAAGCGTTTTAATACGAATTGAACGCGAATTGAACGAAAACTGCGCAGGAAGGACTATTTTTCTTTTCGATTAAGAGTTATCAGTTTCTTTTTATTCTTAAGAAAAATCATGAAAATGAAATACACAATATATTCGATACAAAATCAAAAAAAAAAAAAAAAGAATCATCGACTTCCATATTTAATGGGAAACAAAATTCAATAACTCGTCTTTTCCTTTTCTTTCTTTCTTTCTTTCTTTCATTCGTTAATTAATTAGTTTAAAAAAAAAAATGAAATTACAGATGAATATGTAATTTATTGATTAATATATATTATATATTATATATATAATATATATATATATAAATGTATTTGTGAGCAATCCTTTAGCGCAGTTTTTGATTATTTAAAAAGAAACCTTTGTTAAATGTATATATATATATATATATATACATATATATATATGCATGTATGTTTGTATGTATATGTACATGCTCCTCCAACATGAATACATACTAAATTATAGCATTGATATAATATTAGTATATCGATTACTCCTTATTATTTCTTTTTTTGTTTATTTTTTATCATACACCCGTTTGTGAATGAATTAGATCAACCCAACGTAAAATATGCCTCCTTGTATAGTATAGCATCCATAAATGAAAAAAGAAACGTAAAAAAAAATGAAAAAAAAGAATACATCCATTCCATATAATCACGTTATTATTATTACTATTATTATTATTATTAATATATTATATAAACAAGGTTATAAGTATTATTATTATTATCATCATCATCATCATTATTATTATTATTATTATTATTATTATTATTATTATTATTATTATTATTATTATTATTATTATTATTATTTCGTTCATCGTTTATTAAAATCAACAATTCCAAAATAATTACACTCAATATTGATTTTCTAAATTAAATTATATTATTGTTTTAATTATTATTATTATTATTATAATTATCGTTTAATGAGTTACAAGCTTTCCTACAAATATCGCAAAAAAGAATTACACATTACTTTTTTCTTTTCTTTTTTTTTTTTTTAGTTCCTTTCCTTTTTCTCCATGTTCCAAAAACATCATGCAACCAACATAATTCGTGATGGTTTTCCTTTTAATGACAAAAATGAATAAGCATTATAATGTTTGTGCCTTGGAATATTAGATTTAGATGATGATTTCTAAA
>OU426857.1:1185000-1225000 GCA_911387685.1 Dolichovespula media | reverse complement strand
CGATTATCAATTAATGTATATTAATGATTTCATGATTTAACTGACTGACTGACTTGACTGACTTATTGACTGATTGATCGAATCATTCATTGAGAAAAAAAAAAAGAGAAAAAATACATAACTATAGTGTATATATAATATATATATATATATACTTGTTTTTTATCCTTTGTTATAAGACGTCATTCAATAAACAACCTCTTTATTTGTAACAATGTAATTATTATTATTCTTCTCGTTGTTGCTGTTGTTCCAATTATCGTGAGATCACGTGAGTGTGTCTTTTAGTTATAATATTATACCGCCATTTTTCCTTTCTGCGTCAATTTGTTTTTACAAAGAAATTTTTGTTGTTTTATTAGAATCGTCACGCCGATTATATATTATTATACCATGTGTCTCTTCCATTTTAGAGAATTCTCGTATATCGCCGATATTACAATTTTGAATATATTGTTTATAACAATTTTTCGAACGTATCAGTAATGACAATTATTCCTGTTTTTTTTTTTTTCTTTAGTGAATATAATAATTATGACAATTTCCTTTGAATCGTATCGTTTGATAATAAACTTTTTTTTGGAATGTTTTTGCCTTTTCTTTTCTTCTATTTTGGAAAATATGTAAAGCAGATTTTTCCTTCTTTTTTTTTTCCTTTTAGAAAAAAGTTTCGTCGCGTACAAACAAAAATTATTATTCGATTACGACAAAGTAAGGCGCGCCAATTGTTAAGTCAAATTTCTTAGTCGTTATTATATAATGTATATATATTTATCGAGGCGAGACACGTTTGTTGATAAATAATTTTTGTTTTTGTTTTCTTGTCTTCCATTTTTATAAAATTCTATTAATCGAAAGTGAAAAATTATTTTCCATTAAACGCCGAGAAAGAAAAGTTATTGTCGCAAAACGAAAATTTTGAGACTCCGACATAACGTGTTAATAATAACAATAATAATAACAATAATAATAATAATAATAATAATAACATAACAATAATAATAATAACAATAACAATAAATATAACAATAACAATAATAATATTAATACTAATAATAGTAATAATAATAAAAAAATAACGAGTATCAAGCCGTCCACTAAATGATAAATCCTTCTTGTCCCAAGACGAACAAAACAAAAAAAAATAAAAAATAAAAAGAAGTTAAAAATTAATCGCGAACGATTAAAACGCCGAGAGAGAATCAAGCTGTCCCTAATAATTTCTTTCTTCTTCTTTTTTTTTTTCATTTCTTTTTCTCTGTCCTTTCTAAATTTAACGTAACATATGAATGAAATAATAATCAATAGCGGACGATTTCAAATGCTCGATACGATCGTTTCGGCCGTCAGTAATCGACGCGCAAGAAAAGCGACGCGATCCTGCTGATCTGTTCTGTCGAATAAAACGTAACCATTGTTTAAGGGAAAAAAAAAAAATAGAAGACAGAGGGATAGAGAGAAAAAGAGAAGAACCACCCCGCGAGAGAGAAAAAAATGGTGAGAGCAAAGGAATGAATGAAAGGATCTCAAGGTTAGCGTTTTTTTTTTCAACCAATAACAGGCAGGATCTTCTCGAGCTTATCGCGCCGATAACGAAAACTTCGAGAGTCGGGCTCTTCCGACGATCGTAAAATTTCAACGAAAAAGAAAAAAGAAAATGGAAACGCACATTTGTTTTTTCATTTCGCGTTCAATTTTTACGCCCACCTTCCTCCCCCTTCTTTCCTCTTCTCTTCGGACGAAGAAAGAAAGGAGAAGGAAGAGACCGTAGAAAAAAAAAAAAAAGAAAGAAATGAAATGAAATGAAAAATCATAAGACGCCCATCGATTTTTCCCTCCATTGGAATTTACGATCGTCAAAGCGCGTCGATCCTGACACGATCGATCGATCACATCTAAATCGTCCTTGTGATTTTCTATGTGCTTTAACAATAATATTGATTTGTACATTATTGCAAAGGGTAGGGGTTTAAATAATTAAAAAAATAATATTAATAATAATAATAATATTGCGAATTAATGAAAGAAAAATGGGCCAGCTTGAAACATCGAAACGCTAACACAACTAACAATTAAAAATCTCAATGAATATTTTACTGCAATGATATTAAAAAAATAAATAAATAAACAAAAGAATAATAATATTCTTATTTCGCAAGTACAAAGGACAACCCCAGTGGACGAGCTTGAAACATCTAAGGACAATCTTTTTTTTTCCTCTCTCTCTATTAAACCTTCCACCCAATTACGCATAAAAAAAAACAACATAAAAAAAAAGAATTATCCTACGAACAAAGCAAACGCGTCACGAGAACTTCCGTACGAGATAGAGAATGAAGTAAAAAAGAATTATAGAAAAAGAAAGAAATTTTCTTTAAAAAAAAAAAAAAAAAAGCAAAATTAAATTAAATTAAATTGAATTAAATTAAAAAGAAAAAGCAAAGAAAATCGCGAGAATCTATTAAAACTTATTATCGATGTTAATAAAAAAAAAAAAAAAGTGCGCGCGGTATATTTTTTCTTTCCTTTTATTTTTTTATTATTTTTTTTTTGTTGATCGATAGGAATCGAAAGTCTGCTCGAAAGAGAAGGAGGACGAAATCCCATATATGTGGGAGACCCCCACGATCAAAACACGATCCAACAACACCATATCGTCATATCCCTCCTCCTCCTCTCCACCACTCCTCCCTCTTTTTCCAATGGCAATGTTGGGTTTATAAACTCAGGTAGTATAGAGCCGCCTTTCTCCCTCCTCCTCCTCCTCCTCCTCCACCTCCTTCACCTCCTCCTCGTGTGACGTCATGAAGGATCCATCAGAATATCCACATCATCATATAACCACCATCATCATCAACCATATCCATCACCATCACCGTGTCCTCGTCGTCGTCATCGTCGTTGGTAATCCTGTTGAATCGCAGCGAGAGAGAGAGAGAGAGAGAGAGAGAGAGAAAGAGAGATAGAGAGAGAGAGAGAAATAATTGCTTCTCCGAATCGCTGATGTTAATTCTCTTCGTCATCGGTAGCGGAATAACTCGATGACAATTATTACGATACATAATACATATACATATACATATACACATATATACATATACATATATATCGTATGTATGTATTGGATGTATGTATTTATGTACGTATGAGACGAATGGACTTTGCGACCAACGTGGCGGCGGCGGCGGCGGCGGCGGCGGCGGCGGTTGTGGCGGCGGTGGTGGCCCTCGACCACACACACACACACACACACACACACACACACACGTATTCTCCTCGCATACCACTCATAACGATTTCCTAATAATACTAATCCTAATCCTTATTAATTCTTGTTAATGTCCGTCTTAAATCGTTCTTTTATAATGTCTCTTTCTACTTATATTTTTTTCCTTACGGTATCTTCTTTTAATTCTAAATTTAATTTTAATAGAAATTTTGAAAATTATCCGATCGTCGGTTCGTCAATAAAAAAAAAAGAAAAAGAAAAGAAAAAAAAGAAAGTTTCTAATTATCATTAAATTATATCTCGTTCAAATGCGTTCAATGTGTCGCTTAGATAAATCGCACGTGCAAAACTCTTATCAAATTTATCCGTAATGCGATTAGAATTTTTACGTGACATCGCCCGAGGCATAATCGTTCTAATAATGATCACTGCGCAGCGATGATTAGTAGCTTCGATCATAACTCGAACGATTTATATTTAAATAAAACTCAATATATTGCCAATTTGTTGCCTGAAATATATTTTTTCGATGTGTCTCGATATAATTTAATGTTTAGAAAATAATGATAATTATTTAAAAAGAAAAAAAAAAGAAAAAAGAAAAAATGCTAATCGATTTCACTACGCCCAGGATCGAGATTGGAAATTAAAGTTACGAGATTTGTTTGATGCTCGAACATAAAAAAAAAGATTATAATAAAAATAAATTTGAAAAGGAATAAAAATAATATTTCGAAGAAGATCGAAGTATTTCTTAATTAAATATCGAAAAATTGATCGCGAAAGATCGACGTCCGATTTTTTTTTTTTCGAAAAAAGATACATTGATCGTTAATAAAATCTACAAATTTGGTGTCGATATCTTTAAAAAAAAAAAAAAAAAAAAAAAGAATAGGACGGTTGTATAGTTCTAGAATGAATTAATATTTTTCTAATATATTCGCGAAGAGTGACGTAAGTATGACATTACCAATGAATGAATAAATATAAATATATACGTGTGTGTAACATATATATGCATTTTTTTTTCTTTCGTCAGTCTTCGCGTTAATTTAGTATAATTGACGGAATCATAAAAAAAAAGAAAAAATAAGATAAAAAAACAAGGAATATATATACACACACACATACATACATACATACATACATACATACATACATATATAAATATAAATATAAATTTTTGGAAATAATTTCGTTGGATTTTTACTATCCTTTAAACGATGGAAAAAAAAAGTTGTACACGCGTGTCGCGCTGTAAATAATTTTACGCTACGCGAATAAACTAACGCAATCACCAGCCTTCGCGTTTTAATGAGATACTAATAAAAGAGAGAAATATAATTTATGATATATATATATATATATATATATATAATTTAATACCGGCAATTAATTAACTTTTTTGTTTTCATTTCTCTCTCATAATCGTTGTTCGACCATCGAGAAATTATCTTGCAAGAGAGCATCATATCTCGAATATTCAAAACGAGGGCTCCTCCTCCTCCTCGTGTGATCCTTTCATAATTCTTATTTATTACCACTAAAAAAAAAAAAAAAAAAAAAAAAATTAAAAAAAGAAAAAAAAAGAGAAAATAAAAGGAAACAAAATAAAATCGATCGGTAACTCTTTGGCGCCTTCTAGAGTACAATACGATTTTATTCCGTCTTCTTTTATGTGTATATTAATATATACATATACATATATATATTACATATATGTATTCTTTATAAATTTTCAATTACTTCTCTACTCTCTTTTTCGTTGCAATTGAATCTACTTTTTTCTTTCTTTTTAATTAATAAAAAAAATAAATAAATAAATAAATAAATAAATAAATAAACAAATCAATGGTCGAACAAAACTATCGATCAGGAAAAAAAAATTTGCTATCTCTATTTTTCCTCTCTTTAACTCCGATTTAACTAATCGAATTATCTATATTTATATTTATATATATATATATCTTTTATATATAAACGATGAAAAAAAATATTTACGGATTATTACGCGCGCGCGCAAACACACAGAGAGACAGACGAACAAACAGACAGACAGACAGACAGACAGAGACAAGACAGAGAAATACGTTCTCACTCACCCACCCAAGAAAGAAAAACGAATATCTCAACCACAAGACAAATCAGGAGCGAAGAGAGAGAGTGAGAGAGAGAGAGAGAGAGACACAACAGTCCCATCGTCGTCATCGTAGTCGTCACCATCGAGATTATGTTCGGGAGACATCCGCCGTTTGATTTCGTTGAGAGCTGAAAAGTTCTAAACAAAAAGAGAGAAAGAAAGAGAAAGAGAAAGAGAGGAGAGAGAGAGAGAGAGAGAGAGAGAGAGAGAGAGATAGATAGAGAGAGAAAAAAGAGGGAGGATAGAAAGAGAGATAGAAAAACAAAGAGAGAGAGAGAGGGTGTGAAGGGATATAATTATTTAGAAAGAAAGAAAAAGTCCAAGGAGAAAGAAAAATTGAGGGGCAGGAGGGGGGCGAGGAAATACAAAGAGACAAGGATAGATTTGTTGGTGAGAATGTACACGCGAGACCTACGTTTTTCAACGACAGAATCTCAATCCTTTTCGAGTAATATATCCGATTAGAGCGGAATGATCAAATTAAATATAAGGAGAGGCCTTTTTCTCGTTGCTTTTACGTTCGAATATAAGAGTTACAAAAAGAAGTGGAAAAAAAAATGAAAAAAAAAAATAAACGTTCTTTTCTTTTCTTTTTTTTTGGGGGGGGGGGTTTCCTTTTCGTCAAATCATTAAAAGTAAATTCGTCGAAATGTACTTTTCTTTTTCTTACATTCCGATCGAATGCGTTCGAACACGTTTTGTGAAAAAGTGTCTGCGAATAAAAAAGGAGGAAAACAAAATTACTTGCTTCTCGATATATATATATCTCGTAAGATCGTAGAAAATTGTGATAGGATTAGAATGAAGAAAAAAAAAAAAAGAAACGAAGAATCAACGACGAACGAGCGGTAGGAGTACTACTAAAACGCTTTTGTCGAGAGAACACAAACGATAAAAAAAAATGATTATTCCTTTTTTTTTAAAGTTTGTTTCCCTTTGTTCTTGTTTTTGTTTTTGTTTTTGTTTCCGGGTTTTTCGTTCGGTTTTCTCTACTTTTCTTATTTGTTCCCTCTATAATCTTAACGAAAGTCTGATAGAGTGGAACCTCATAGAAAATCATCGACGATCGTATTTTTTTCATATATATATATATAATCGAGAGAATAATATCTTTTTTTCTTTTCTTTTTGTTTTTGTTTGTTTGTTTGGTATTTTTTTTTTTGCTTTGCTTTTGCTTTTGCTAGGGAGAATAGAATCGTTTGAAGTTAATTTATGTACACACAAATTGTTATACTTATATGACTCGTGACAATTCTCGCGTGTTCGCTAATTATTCTTATTAGAAAAGTGAAGGAATTCAGAATTAAAAAAAAAAATAAATAAATAAAAGAAAAACAAATTCGCTCTCTCAAACGCCTTAGTCGATTTTTTTTTTCTTACCGGTGTCTCCCCTTTTGTCGACGGAGAGAAGGTTTTTTCGAATTTTTCTTGTCGTCGCAAATTCGAAATACTCAAAAAATCAATTCATTTTTATCGTCACGAGGATATAAATATAAATATATATATATATATATATATATATATATATATATATATATATATATATATATATAAACTATTCTAAATAATTGTAATAAAAAGGAAAGGTTGTCTTGCGTGCCGATACAACACGCAAGACGAAATACTTACGCTTTTATTATATCTTTTTTTCTTTTGTCTCTTTACCTTTACCGAAATAGATTCTCTTCGTCGATCTCTATCTCACTCATTCTTTTTTTGTGTTTAAGAATTTTAAAAAATTAAAAAAAAAACGCGCACCGACGTAAACACAGACACTTATTACACGCGACACCCACTACTCGTAGTACTCACACGGACAATCTTCTTCTCTTAATCGCGAGTGGATCCAAAAATTCAAATAGGAATTATTGAATCATTAAAATGTCCGGCATGGATCTTGAAATCTCGAAGAAAATTTTCGAGTTAAACAAATTGCACGGACAGTTATTATTTTGTCGCTGATAAAATCGCGCGTCGCGAGTATACGTGAAAATAAAATTTAAGCGCTCCGTTTGGAGGCTTCGAGCGTATTAAAAAAGAAATAAATAAATAAAAAGAGAAACAGAAAAAAAAAAGAAAAATACCTGCAAACCAAAATAATAAAATAAAAATAATTAACATGGAAAAAAAATCGTGCATAAATGAACAAGACGATTTGTAAATAAACGAAGAAGAAACGAAGAAAATAATAATAATAATAATAATAATGATAATAATAATAATAATAGTAATAATATATACACTAATAGATCGTCGATTTCAAGAATTGCATACTCGTGACAAATTTTTTAAAAATGTTCGAGTATGAAAAAAAAGAGAACGAACGACTATGTGTGTGTGTGTATATATTATATATTATTTTTTCTAACCGTAAAATATTAGTAAATAAAAAAAAACTGAAAGAATAATTGTTATAAGATAAAAATCTTGAAACCTGAAACACACAGAATACACAAAACGAAAGATGCCTTCATAGAAATAAATTATAAGGTATCACGAATCAGTTATATATATATATATATATATATATATATATATATATATATATATATATATATATATATATATATAATATATCTATATATATATAATATATATCCGGTAATATACATATATATTAAAATATAATAAAAATATTTCAAATAAATGAACACATTTGACAGGCATCTTGACTCTTTGTCAAATAAAATATATATATATATATATATATATATATATATATATATATATATATATATATATATGAAAAAAAAAGTTATTCAAACACAATAACCAAAATCGATGATTGTGAAACGTCGCGAATAAGTTGTGTATATATATATAACCTTATAAATTATGAATCAGAATTGTGTGAAAAAGAAACAAATAGTTTTAAAAAGGATTACCAATACTGTACCCGATCAACGTGATAAAAAAAAAAACACCCCAGAATGGTCCAACGTCGATGATCCAGAGATGGACCCAGGGAAGATCTTCCAAATTGAATCGAAAGAATTCGTGATCGATCGATCAAAAATGTAGACCGTTCGAACATTGGAATTCTTTCTCGTTCCCTCTTCTTTTATGGTTGATAAGCCCAGACGTCTTCTTCATATTTATGTCACCACTTTGATCATATCTCACACGCGAGCACGCGATGAAGAGAAAACGCGAAGTCGAATAATTCAAAAGAAAAAAAAAAAAAAAAATATGAAAAAAAAAACCAAGCAAAAGGAACTTGGTTTTGAATTATTCGACATCTCGGAATTCGCTCGGCAATGAAAAATTTCAAAAGGAAAATTTTCAAAGCGAACCCGATCGTTGTTTCTCTTCGAGGATGATTGAAACCGGCGGCAGCGCAACGCACAACGCGCGCCAGCCGTTTACGAAATAAATTTTTCTCTCTCTTTTCTTTTTTAATTTTTTTTTTGTTTGCAATTTTCATCTCACCGAGTCAGTCGTCTCTCTCGTTACTTCCCGATCGCGCGCGTAAATAATGGAGATCGTAATAAAAAAAAAAAAAAAGAAGAAGAAGAGAAATGTAACGGGAAAGGCGCGAGATCCGCTCAAAAATTCCAAAAAAAAAAGAAAAGAAAAAGAAAAGAAAAAACTTTTGAGTCGGCACTCACGAAAACACGTTACATTTCGCGTTCTCCATCGACCACCATATAAATCATCGTACGTACGCGCGCTTGCGCGCGCTTTGCATAAAGACGAGAGAGAGATAGAGAGAGAGAGAGAGAGAAGAGAGAGCGACGAAAGAAAATGCCGTAAATTTTTCTTTTTCTTTCTTTCTTTTTTTGTTCGTTTTAGGCAAGTGACAAACAGTTTTGTCAGAAAATACAGACAATACTGATCACGAAAATTGCCCAATACAAAGTAGAATATTATTGTGCTAGGTAGATAAAAGAAACCAAAAGAAGATCGTGTATAGTTCGACGTCAGAAATAATATATATATATATAATATATACATATATATATATATATATATATATATATATCATATATAATGTATATCATTTGTCACACACGCGTATCCACAAGCACGCATCCCGCGCATTCATAAATTATTCTCATACATTCTACCTTTCTCTCTCTCTCTCTGTCACCCTCTTTCACTGTCACTCTTTCAGAAACGCATACACACACACATACACAGAAGGTCACACCCACCCACGCATTCGCACGAGCGCGTACTCGAGATCGCAAATGAAAATGAAATAATATTCAAAGACGAGACGGATAAAATCGTTCGTCTTACCAAACAAAAACGAAATTTATCGAGGCTCGACTTTAAAAGAAAAAAATCGAATTTTCACGAGCTATCCCGAGTCAATGGAGAGAAACAGAAAAGAAAAAAAAAAATAAAGAAAGAAAGAAAGAAAGAACGAAAGAAAGAAAAACAAGAAAAAAATAAGCAACACAACGACAATAACAATAACAACAAAACAGGAAAGTCTCGAAGTTATCAGTTGTCATCGATGTATAAAAAAAATGCGATTGCGCACGATCAAACGGAAGAGAGAGATAAAAAAAAAAGATGATTAAAAAGAAAAGATTGAGAACATAAAAAAAGAGAAATAAGTAAATGAATAAATAAATAAATAAAAAGAAGTCGCGATCGAAATACCCGCGACACTTTCGGAAACCTGATTATTAGTTCTATCCTTTAATCCAAAATTTTATCTCTAGTTACCTTTCGTCGTTCTAATACCCCCATAAATCTTACCAAAATTTCACTATAAAATATATACCAAATGCAGATACCTTACCAAATGATAAACACGATTATATATATATACATATATATGTATGTACTCTTCGAGTTGGCTCTTCTTCGATCTTCCACCCCCTCGAAAAACAAAACGAAAAAGAAGAGACAAAAAAAACACGAAAGAAGGAAAAGAGAGAGAGAGAGAGAGAGAGAGAGAGAGAGAACAGAAAAGAGAGACGAAAAGATGCACGCGCGAGATAAATCGTTCGAGATAAATACCGAAACGGAATGTAAAACGAAAATATAAATAGGAGCTCTCTCCCTCTCTCTTTCACTCACCGTCACTCTCTCCCTCTCTCCCAACAACCTCCGTCCAGCCTTCTCAACTAAAAAAAAAAAAAAAAAAATAGAAAGAGCGAGGGTGAGAGAGAGAGAGAGAGAGAGAGAGAGTGCATACGCGCGAGCGCGCATTCGAAATTGCAATTTGGATGAACCCGCGAAAAAAATTTCATGTCGCGCCCTCGAGACAAAATGGCCAACGAGAGCGACGACAAATTTGACGAAAAAAAAACAAAGAGAGAGAGAGAGAGAGAGAGAGAGAGAGAGAGAGAGAGAGAGAGAGAGAGAGAGAGAGAGAGAAATAAAGAGCAAAGATAAAGAGAGAGAGGGAGAAAGAGAAAGAGTAAAGACTTGAGAGCGAGTGAGAGAAGAAGAAAAAGCAATAATAAAAAGCAAATCGATGCGCGGCCGGTCGATCACCAACGCAAAAGGCGTGATGCTCGAGTTTGAAATCTTCGATCATCATCATTATCATCATCATTATCATCATCATCATCATCATCATTGTGATTGTCATCGTCATCGTCATCATCATCATCATCATTGTCGTCGTCATCATCAAACATGATCATCATGATCATCCTCCTGATCATCATATCATCATCATCATCATCATCATCATCATCTTCATTTTCTTCTTTCATCGTCTTCTTCTTACGTATTTTGTAATCTTCTTTCTTCGTTTCAATACAAAAGAAAAAAAAAACAACTTCTCTCGAGAGGGAGAATTTAAAAGAGGGAGCGAAGAGAAAATTAGGGGGTAGGTGAGTGGGAGGGTGGATGGGTGTTGTGGTTGGTTGGTTGGGTTGGTGGAGGCAGCAGGAAGAAAAAAAAAGGAAGGAAGAAAGGAAGGAAGTAAAAGAAAAAGAGAGCGCGGAGAAATGGCTGCAGCCCCGATCGAAAAATCGTTCGACCGTGGCGCGCTCTGATTTCTCAAAAAAGTATCGCGCTACCTAACCACCCCCTCTCGAGCTCGGATTTTCTTTCTCGTTTGGTTTTCTACTTTCCGTTTCTTAAAATACCTTTTTTATAATTATTTTTTTTTTTTTTTTAATTTCTTTTACTTATCAGCGAACACACCCCGACAATAATATCATTATTATTATTATTACGGATAGTATTTTTGTTTTCGTTTCGTACGTATCGTGTGCGGTTTTTTTCCGGTGATCGATATTAATTTTTTTTTTTTTTGGTTTTGTTTCGTAACTTTTGTGTTTCGCTTTCGCAACCGTTTTTATAAATATCCGATAAACAACAACTCTCTTCTTTTTCGATCGTCTCTCTCTCCTAAACACTCGGAGGGTGAAAAGACACAAGAGGGAGCAAGAGATAATTACAAGAGCAAAAATTCGTGACATGGCATGGTACAACAACAACAACAACGAAAGTCTAATAACGAGAAAGTACAATACCATGAGAAGAATAATATACTGACAATGATAATAATAATAATAATAATAATAATAATAATAATAATAATAATAATAATAATAATAATAATAATAATAATAATAATAATAGTAATAATAATAATAATAATAATAATAATAATAGTAATAATAAATAATAATAATAATAATAGTAGTAGTAATAATAATAAATAATAATAATAATAATAATAATAATAATAATAATAATAATAATAATAATAATAATAATAATAATAATAATAATAATAATAATAATATAGTAATAGTAATAATAATAAATATATACGTTTGATGTAATTTATATATATATATAAATATATGTTTGAAAATATATAAATATATACATATAAATTGAAAAATTATATATATATACATATATAATATATGTAAATAATTTACATACATACATATATATATATATATATACATATATATATACATATCGAGAAATAGAGGAGAAACAGTATCATAAATATAGTGTACAAACATATTTATATATACGAAGTATGTTGTATATATATATATGATCTTGCTCTTCATATATATATACATATAATAATAAATATATATATATATATATATATATAAAGATAGATTAACACACACACACATATATATATATATACATCATACATAACGTATACATATATATATATATGCGAATAAGTATATATATAAAAGAGAACTATATAGGTATGTAATCGGGTTAATAATCAAATATTTGATGTTTTATGCGTTACGAACAAAGAAGCGAGTTATGTACACGTGGGTTAGTAAAAAAAAATGGCCGGAGCTGCGCGAGGGGGCGGCGTCCAATAATTTCTTCGTTGTTTTCCTCCTCCGATATATTTTTGTACACACGCGCGCGCGCAATTATACATATACATAAATATATATAAATGTGTGGTGTGAATGCACATATGCATATGTATAAAGAACGGGCACGTGTAAAGGTTAATTAAAAAGTTTCATAAACAAGCAGTAATTAATATATCAATGAGAAGGATTAAAAAACGCCCTACCCTTGCGCATTTCCTTTAAGAGTTAAAAAAGGTGTAAATTACACTACCGAAGGAAAGCGTGGCATGCAAGACGAATTACGCAAAAAATGGCACAACGCAATGGAATTAAAAACTATCGAGTGTACGCATACACGGATATGGACAAGGGAGAAAAAAAAATTATTTGTTTCTTTATATATATATATATATATATATATATATATATATATATATATATATGTAGTTTTCTTAGGGCACATCGTGATTTATGAGCACGTGTGCACATACACACACATATATATATATATATATATGTATATATGTATATACAAATAATATATATATATATATATACATACATATATATATATATAAGTATATATTTATACACATATACATACATATTATATATATATATATATATATATACATATATATATATAGAGAGAGATATATAGATGGGATGGTATCATTTACGATTTGTTTTGATGCGCGTGGAAGAAAATAGGCTGCCCGCGTGCGCTTTTTTTTTTAACGTGCGCGCACGTGGGACCAGAAAAAAGAATACGTGACTATTTTTTAATCGCCATTTCGTCTCAATCGATGGAACAACCTTTACTTCGTTTTCGTTAAAAATTCATCTCCTGGCCATTGCGGTCTCGATTGATTTTTTTATATTTTCTTTTTTACTGTTTACGTTACCCATCGTGAACATTTCTTTACTTTCTTTATTATATTTTTACATGGAGAAATGAAAAATAAAAAGAACTTCGCGCTTAACAAATTTTAAACCTTTGATCTATAGATCGTAAGACGCAAATAAAATAATATATGTACATTTAAAAGAAAAGAAAAAAAAAGAAAGAAAGAAAGAAAATGTCTGTAGTACAATTTTTCTCACTGTTTTAATCTTTCTCGCGCAAAATGGATGAAAAAAAAAAAAGTGAAAGAAGAAATATGGTATAAAAGTAACCGGAGCTTTCTTCAATCTCTCTCTCATCTCTCGGCAAATTTATCGTTAAGAAGAAAAAAAAACAAACAAAGTATCTCACGAATGTTTCGTTCACGTATGGGCTGCTTATAAACAGTAATTTGAAAACGAAAAGGATGAAGAAAAAAAAAATTTAAAAAAAAAAGAAGAAGAAGAAGAAGAACTATAAAAAGAAGAAGGAAAAGAAGAATCTGGCGAGCAAAAAAAAATCACGCCCACGACAGCAAAATGGGGTGGGGGGTTTGTTGGTGGTTTTGGGGGGACAGTGTGTGTATATCTCATCCTTTTTTTTTGGTAATCTTTTTCTTGTTGTTTTTTTTTTCCTTTCTATTTTCTCTGGGATCCGAAAGGGTTTTTTTTGTTTATCTCGTCCAGGTCCAATGGCAAGTAGAACGATCGAAGGCGTACAATTGCACGCGCATGCCTGATAAGGGACATCTTTTATTTTTTTTTTTTTTCATTTTCTCATTTAACAACACTTTTGCTCTCATACACAACACGTGCGCGCGTGTGTGCGTGTGCGTGCGTGTTTGTTTGTTTCTTTCGTTCTTTCCTTCCTCCTTTCTTTCTTTTTCATTTTCTTTCATTCATATATTTTTTTTCCTGTTCGTTTGTTCGTTTGTTTGCTTATTTATTTATTTTTTTGTTTAGTAGACAGGATGCGCGCGATGAACACTTTCGAAAACCTTCTTGCCATTGCCCTGGGCGTGTGTTGTCTCTTTTCTCACAACGGACATTTTATTTAAAAAAAAAAAAAAGAGAATCGTCTATCTCTCTTTTTTCTGTTTGTTCTTTTTGTTTCTTTTTTTCCTTTGACAATTTTAACTACATGCTGCGAACAACGTGGCACAAAATCCGGTTCTAATTTCATTAACGACGGCACCGTACTATTATTACGATAATAACAATAATAATAGTATTATACTCTGAGCACGTGTACCAATATATAATGTATTATTCTCTATTTGTTCGTTTTCCCTATCCTCTGTCTCACTAATCCTCCTTACTATTTTTCTTCTTATTTCTTTTTCTTAATACCTTTTATAACTCGTTCGCGATTTCAAACCCGCTTATCAAAAAAAAAAAAAATAAATAAAATAAAAGAGTAGTAAAAAAATTCAAATTGCAAGAGGAAGTAATAATAAATCATTCGAGCGAAATAATTCGACGACGACGGAAAAAAGAAAAGTTAAGGATCTATCGGCCTAAAGGAAAGAAAAGAAAGAAAAAAAAAAAGTAAGTTCGACGTATCGAAATGGAAATAAAAGTTTTTTTAAAAAAAAAAAAAAGTACATTAAAAGAAGAAAAACGAAACGTAATCGAACTTGCAAGATCGTCATCGTACCGTAACACGCGTGTAATCATATCGTCGTCAAATATAAAAAAAAAATATTGATTCGATTGAAAGAGACGAGCCTGAAAAATGATCGATAGATCTCACTTGCCGACTATTAAAAAATTATAAGAGAAAAAAATTTATCAAAGGTTTCTAAACTCTCTATTTATTTATTACTCTATAATACCCTCTCGTCGCGTAGTCGGGTAGTCGTTGTCGTCGTCATCGTCGTCATCATCATCATCATCATCATCATCATCATCATCATCATCAAGAACAAGAACAACAACATCATAATCATCGTCATCATCATCATCATCATCGTCATCAAGAGAGTAAAACTATTCAAGGTAACAAAGTCTCTGACGGTGAAAAAAACGACCTCCGCCGTCAATGCGAGCATCGTCCGTTTTATACACACGGTGTGTCTCTCCTCCTCCTCCTCCTCTCATTTTCATTAGAAAACTCATTAGAAACCTCCCCACTCTAACGGCCAATCGATTCAACCATAAAAAAAATCGATCTACCTAAAACGTGTGCGTTTTCTAGTTACTGAGAGAATCGGTATATATATATAAATATATCTTCTTTCCGCGATGCAAGAGTTATGCAATTATATACTCTTATTTTTTGTTCGATGATCAGCTTCGGATGCATGTATTTTTATTTGTTTATAAAAAAGAAAGAAAGAAAGAAAGAAAAACAAATAAAATACGTCGGACGAGTGCGACACACGCGGTATATTATAATTTAACGGGCGTAATATAATGGCTGCTAGCATTGACAGAGAAAATCGCTCCTCTCTCTCCTGAATTACCTTGCTTCCCACGTTGGATCACCTCAGTTTTATGTAGTATATAAACTGGGCGATCACCTACTCTATCACTTTCTCTATGGTGTGCGTATATATATATATATATATATTTTACACGGGACAAATAATATACTAAGAGAAAAATAACATTTTGATATATATTTAAAAAGTAGTGAAAGAGAAATCCCTACAATAAATCGCGTGTCCGATATAACAGAAGAGAAAAAATGTGTCCCTGTGCTGACCCCCTCCGTGTTCTACGATTAAAAGGAAAAAAAAAAAAAGAGAGAGAGAGAAACAAAATAGCTGATGTTCGACTCTCGAGATGGTGTCCCATTGAACTCTGAATATATTTCAATCTGATAAATAATGAGAGGATATAATGATATACTCTAGAAGAAAATTGTGTTTAGCTTAAAAAAAAAAAAAAAAAAAAAAACAACAACAACAAAAGGGAGAGAGGCTTCTAACATCTGCCCTTAAAGGATGCAGCTGTTGTGTTGTCGTTGTGCTGTTGTTGCTGCTGCTGCTGCTATTACTGCCTTTGCTGGCAGATGCAACGTAGAAGAAAGAGAAGAGAATATAAGAGTATTAGCTGACAGCTGAATACGACAATGTATCCTCCCTCCCTCCCCCCCCCCCACCGCCATACAAACGTACGGTAAGTAGAATCAGTTTCTTTGTTGGTCTAAAGATCACAGCTGCCTAATAGATAATAATAACGTAGTTATAATCTTCGATACGGTTGGATGACCATCCACACAGGAGGAGTGTGTTTGTTGTATTGTCATCGTCATGAAGAAGAAAATTAGGGCCCATTGTTAATAGATGTGTTATACCACACCTATATATAACTTTATATATATATATATATATATATATATATATATATATATTTATTATTCCTTTTCGAGCGCACACGCATTATCTAAAAATAGATATATACGAGTTAGAAGGATTAAGACGCATTGCGTCCAACGATATTATAAGATTATTTCTTAAATGTTGCGTTGCATAGTTTTTCTTAGTCGTCGTGTGGAGGATAAATTGAGATCGGCAAACGTTCGCCGATCGAAGAAAAATGAAATAATTTGCACATTTTGGTCGGAGGGAAGGTTCCTTGAAAATAATCGATTAGCAGACCATCGTCGGTTGATTGGAAGGGGGAGGGGGTGGTCCGTCCAATTGGGATATAAAAATTGAACCACCGATGGTACAACACAACACACGACGCAATATTATAATCCTCGAGAATAGTCAGCCCATCATCATTGAAAATAATATACGCTCCATCTTCCATGGAAGAGATTAGAATGAAAATAAAAAGATAAACACGGATGACCGTAAGAAAAAGTTTACAACGTCACTTCTAAAAGTTAGAAGTCAATGACGATTGCAATGAAACGATGACAAGTTTATCGAGTCCAAGGTCAACTGGATGTAAAAAACGAGAGGTGGGGGGAGAGAGAGATAGAGAGATAGATAGATAGAGAAGTGGAGGAGGAGAAAGCCGCGCCCTTGTTTGTTTCTTTCCTGTTCTTGTTTTTGTTTTTTTTTGTTTTTTGGTTAAAACTTCAAGGCAATCTCACACAGAGAAAGAGAGGAAAAGCGACGAAGAATTATTTTAGAAGATCGTATTATAACGATATCTACGGATCATTATTATGTATATGTAATTATATATCTCTTTTTGTCATGGAAGAAAATATCTTGAGAGTTGTCGAACACACACACCTCAGAGATGACGATGACGATGACGATGGAAGGAGAGATGATGTGACGCGATCGATGGAGACGAAGACGACGACGACGACGACGACGACGAAGATGACGACTGGACCAACTTTTTCAATCTGCATGCATTGCAGAGAATTGCACATACCTGCATTACAATCAGATATATAATATTAATTATTACGAGACACGTTACCAATTTATAAAAAAAAAAAAAAAAAAAGAAGAAGAAGCTAAGTTTAATTTGATTTTCATTTCAACAGGAAAGGGGACACCAACGAGAGAGTTTCCCACCATTTATTTTATTTATTTAATTATTTGTTTATACCTGGGTCATATTTATACGAAATTATTATAGAGGCAAGAAATTGATTTTCCTCCTTTTTTTATAGTTCCCTCTAGATAAATACGATGAATTAAATATAATACGTTCGTACGTATAACGAAGAAAACTCGCGTTACTTTTTATATGCGTATCTAAATTTTCAGAGATCTCTCTCTCTATCTATCTATCTATCAATCTATCTATCAATCTATCTTTCTCGTTCTCCTTCATCCCGTTTCGCTGTTAATCAATCATTAAAAAAATATTTCATATAACCCAGTGGTGGTGGCTCACTATTTCTCGCTTGATACTACTCTAACGCTCAGGAGGGGGTGGTTTGTTTCGTCGTTTCTTTTGCGCTATAATAATCTACACTACATCGATTAACATTTACTCGATTCTATTATTTTTAAACGATCGTCTATCTCTGTTTCTAACCTATCATTAAAATATTACTTTCAATAATTACTTAATTCGACGGTAACGAGAGATACTCTATCGAGATATATATGAATATTCTAATCCGTTTCTTTTTTTTATTTAAAAAAAAAAAGAATTTTTAAGCGTCTCCGTCCAACTTGTGTTTTTGAAAAGAGCTCGAGCGTTCTCTCTTCTGTCGTTTTTTTTCCTTTTTCGAAGGAGAGAGAGGGTTTTAAAAGCCAGCGACGTCGCGTCACACTCTAACAAACATGTCCGCGAATTTTAATAGAAATGGATCGCGTTCAAGGAAATAAATAATGAGGAAAAAAAAACAATTAAAAGAATTTTCTTCCTCCCTTCGAATAAAAATTTTCTTTCGTCGGACATATTCATTCGATTGCATCGTGGCATCGCTCGTGCGGATATTTAGAAGAGAAAAAAAAAACAAAAAAGAAAATTAGACAAGTGATATTATATATATATATATATATTATATATATATATATGAGGGGGTGGGTGTAGTATATACGTCAGAGAGGAACAAATATATGTATTTATATAGTTGTATGTGTATATATATATATATATACATATATATATATATATTTATATACATATATAGTGCGTGTATTATCCGTCATATCTCATATTTACATACATATATGTATATAATACAATATATATATATATATGTATGTAAGTCGTCTTTGTTGATTTTTTTGTTTATTCAGAGACCGTGCTACTCTTGAACGTACCGGAATCTAAGTTTGTACCACGTTATCCAACAGCGGAAGGGAAAAATGATGATGTTTTTCCCTCCAAAACAAAAAAAATCCTGACCCACCTGCGCAATTGGCACTCTCATTTTCTTTATTTATTCATTTATTATAATTTATTGATCGATTGTGATCCTAATGAAATCTCTCATTGATGAATGAACTCTCCCACGAAACTGAGATATATAAAATGTATATATATGTATATGTATATATATATATCTCAGTGGACAAAATTTAATCTTTTTTTTTCCCTTAATCTTCCTCTTTATACGAGAGAAAAAAAGTCATCCGTAGTTCATTCAGTGAAAAGCAGTCTCTCATACACATTTTATATATATATATATATATATATCGAATTGTTCGTTTTTCGTTACTTTTTTTTACTTTTTCTTTTCGCAATCTTCTTGCACAAGAAATGTATTTTCGTTTGATCTAACACTTATATCGATATCAATAATCATCCTTCTGAGGACGTTTTTTTCCCCCGCTTTTCGAGAGTCCTGATCGTTAAAAAGAAAATAGAAAAGAAAGAAAGAAAGAAAAAAAGAAAGAAAGAAAGAAAGAAAGAAAGAAAGGGGGGGCGGGAAAAAAAAAGATATGAAAAAAAAAGATTTAAAAACCCCTTCTACTTTCTTTTTCTCGTTCATGGCCAATTGTCATTGTCATTGTCATAATCATCATCATCATCATCATCATCATCATCATCATCATCATCATCATTATTACAGTGCCCATTGTTACGGTGGCCAGATAGATATGAAAAATGCCGTAGATGAGCCTACCTTGTGAGTCGCGGTGGGCCTGGGCGGCCTCCTGGGCAGCAAGAAAAACTTCGTCCGTCGTTCCTGGTGCACCTGCCACCGAACCCACGACTCCGCCCGCGTTACTTCGATCACCGGTGACGTGCCATGTTGCAAGGCCAGCTGGTAAATCGAAAAGAATAAAAAAAAAAAGTAAAAAAAAATTTTTTTTTTTTTTAAAAAGAAAAATAAAAAAAGAAACAACGACAAAGAAAAAAATTAATATTAATTTTTCTCTTAACACACGTGTGCGCAAAAAAAAAGCTCGCACGCAGCAGCGCGCACACGCATTTATTTATTTTTTAACACATCGTTGAGACCGGCTAATAAGGCCAATCAAATTCAATAATAATTGTATACCCATAAGTATAGTCGCGTATTTTGTCATTTCAATAATTAAATATATCTCTTTTTTTTTGTGATAATACGACACACACACGGAGAGGAGTAATGGACAAGAAATGTTCTAGATTTTGTACTAAATTTTTTAAAGCTATATCTCTTGTTTCCCAATTAACCTTTTTGGTTCTCATCCCGTAACTTTGTGAACGATTCCATATAAGTTGGGTGCGCGTGCAAATACGAGAGTATATATTCGCTAAGTCGACCGGTGTGAACGACAACAATGTGTTAAAATATAAATTTATATTTAATAATGTTTGTGTGCGTGTGTGCGTGCGTGCATGTATATGTGCTACCCGTGCGTTTAATTGCAACATTAATTTCGATTAAACTGTGTCAATTTTTTTTCCCCAATTTAATCTATTAATTAACCGTTACGTTTCTTTCGAACGTTCCAATAATAGAGAGAAAAGCAACTATAGTGTTAAACGTCTAACTGTGTGCTCTAAGATATAATAATTGGTATTAAAAAAAAAAAATAATAATAATAAATAAATAAAACAAAAAGCACGCGTAACCCTCTATAATCTGATGTAAACATTAAATTAAATCGCAAATCTCTTAAGTAAAAGAAAATAGAAATTATAATTTCCAAACGATTCCTTAACAATCGTCACTTGTGATGCCTTTTATCAAGCTAAATTGTTTCTCAAGTCAGATAAATTTTTGTTTTTATACAAAAAAAAAATTCCGACTATAACAGATTATCGAGGGTTGTAATAGAAAAAAAAAGCCTATTTTACTTATATCTAAAAACGACATTATAAGAAAAGAAACAAGAAAAGAAAAAGAAAAAAATGCAAAAAATAAGAAAAGAAAGAAAGAAAAGAAGGAAGGAAGAAAGGAAAGAAAGGAAGAAGGAATAAAGTTTTTCGTTATGATCATTCACTGGGATTTCAAATTATATTCAGTATATATAGAGCAAGAAAGATAAAAGAGATATTATAAACAATAACGATAATAATAACAAGAAATGTAGGAACAAAAGGGTGATATACTTTATTTTCATTCATTATCCATCGTTAGGAGATCTATTATTATTATTATATTATATCATTATTATTATTAGTAGTAGTAGTAGTAGTGTAGTAGTAATAATAGTAGTAGTAGTAGTATTAATTAACACTATGCCGTCCGTACGTCTAATGTAGATTTTTTTTTGTCGCGCCGGTAGAACCGACATCATTTCGCTTATCGCCGGCGGTTTTTTGAGGTTATTTTTTAATATAATCTTATCGTCAGTTCCCATGTCTCAATCCTGTCCCTCTATTTTCTCGAAATTATTTATATTTCCTTGAATATTTAGCATTTATCTTTTAAATGAAACGAAGCAAAGCCATTCACCGAGGTTAAGCGCAACTCCACAAAATTTACATATTAAATTAGTTGTCCTAATTTTTTTGTTCTTATAACACACACGACCCCCGCCCCTTCTGTATTTTCGGTTGTTGGTTTTTGAAATACCGTATTATCAGGCTGGTGTTCCTTTATGTGGAGTTTCTTGTAATCTGTATTACAATGTTGTTGCAGTACGAACGCATTGTATGAAGTGCAATTAAAGAGGTATAACCTCACTTTTTTGTAACCATTTTATAGTTTTCCGGTATATAGGATAATAAGCTCAGAAATTGACCAATTCGATCTACTCCCTTCATAGAATTATTGTGATCCAAAATACATGCGGATTTTTTAATCGTACTATTCGTTTTTCTGCATTTTTTTGTTTTGTCAACCGAACTGGTATTTGTGTATGGTAGAAATTGTTCTTATTATTTTCGTCTTCGATGCTTCCCATACGTGCGCGAGTACTTTCTCTTCGTTGGATGTTAGGTTTCAAATACATTTAGTTTTTCGATTTTTCCGATAATCCTCTATTCTACCGCAGCGTTCCAAAAACTCGAATTTTCTTCGTAAACGAATCTTCCGCAAGTTCCACACTCTAATAGTAGTTGTTCGTGTACAAGTGATGCCACTTTCGAGGAAACATTTTTCAATAGTTTTATCATTGTATCCTTTGTTTCAATAGTTTTATCATTGTATCAACGTGAAGAGCGCCACCGGCACTTAGCCGATAGTTTTTTGCATGGCACCAACGTGGAGCCACCGGATGTCATAGTGTTAATTATTAACACTTGACTTACATAATTTCGCTTATCACCAGCGTTTTTTCGAGGTTCTTGTTTACCAATCTTATCGTTAAGTTCTCTGTCTTAATCCTGTCCCTCCATTTTCTCGAAATTGTGAGCGTAATACATATGCAAATAAGTACAAGATTTTTCTTTTGTATTACATGTTTATCCATTTATTTATCAACTGGTAGTTCCTTTACGTGACTGGAAAGTCTGTTGATTGATTGATTCACGACTGGAAGCACGCGATGTACTCGGAACCTCCAAGTTCTCTTCACCGATAGCCGAATGATCTTTTATCCAAGATTCGGATATTTTCAGTAAAAAGTCATAAAAGTAGAGTTTCTTAGAATCCGTATTATAATATCGTTAAAGTACGAACGCGTTATATGAAGCGCAATTAAAGAGATATAACCTCACTTTTTTGTGACCATTTTATAGTTTTCCTGTATATAGGATAATATAACACAAAAATTGATACGCTTGGTCTACTCCTTTCATATATTTGTTATAATCCAAAATAGATGCGGGTTTCTTTAATCGTACTATTGGTTTTTCTGCATTTCTTTGTCGTGTCAACCACACCCGCCATTATGTTGTACGGTAGAAATTATTCTTATTATTTTCGTCTTCGTTGGTTTCCGTATTTGCACCAGTACTGCACTCTTTTCTTCGTTGATATTTGGTTTAGAACGCATCTAGTTTGTAGTTTTTCAACTTTGCCGGTAATCCTCCATATTTTGCCGGAGTGTTCCACAAACGCGAATTTTTTTTTCATAAACAGATCTTCCGCAAGGTCCACGCTGTTATAATAATTGTCCATAAACAAGCGATGCCATTTTTCAGTAACGTTTTCCAATCATTTTGTCACTGTATCCTTTAAGGGTTTTTTACTGCCAGAGTATATTTGAAAACGGCAAATATATCCCCCGTCATGGAATCACAAAGTATACCGTATTTAGTCATTTTAGAGGGGTTATAGACTTAAAAAAAAAAAAACTTGGTCGCCCACGCCACGATATCATTCCTTCGTCTATTGTAATATTTTGATCAAGAAATTCAATTTTCTTGAAACTTCTTTATAAAATAATCAATTACTCCTTGTACTTTGAACAGTCGGTCGGGTCAGCATCGTCAGGTATGTTGCTATTGTCGCAGAAATGTAAATACGATAATATTTGACGAAATCTGTTGCGGGACATGGTTTAGCCAAATATTGGTGTTTCCAAAAGCTAATTTGTTGATCAATAATCGTCGATCCTTGGTTTTTTTAATGATTCGCATAAGAATTATTAGCCCAAACCATTTGTTTAATTCGATCGCCGTAACATTGAAGAATTTTCCACTTTTCTTTATCGGGCTTCCTCTCTTGGTAGAATTTTGATCGTAGTACCTGTTCGTTTCTGTGCTAATAAATTCAAATAAGTCGTTCCCAATAAATAGTCCCACGACGTCCTCGATATTGTTCGCACGTCTGGGAAGTATGTTGGGGCAGAAAGATCCTTCGGAATCTCATTATTGTTCCGTGGTAAATCAAGATCTGACCACTCTCTACCGTTATCTTCGTCCGATTCTTCGGTATCACTTGATAACGGTATTGGTGGCCGAATTCTCCGTGTGTATATTTCAGATTCATCCGAAGATGTTGCCTCAACTTCCTTTTCTGATTACGCAACGTCTTCTACCTCCTTACAATCTTCAAATTCGAATGGGACATCAGACAAGATGTCCAACACACTCGTCACGTGTAACTGTGTCTCTTTTTTTTCGTCTGCCATTGTCGAAGCGAAGGAAAGGCAAGGGTTTTTAAGAAAACGCGAAATTTCTACGTTTGTAATTAACTGTTAATTAACCCATTTGCATCATCGCTCTACTTAAGCTTTCAACATCGAAACATCAGCGACGTTCAACCGACGACTCTACCGAGTCGATCGTATGTGCAGCAGTAACGCGCATCGAAATTATTCATCGACTTTATTAAGAATGTACTTTTTAAACGATTGATATACAGCGTTATTATATATCGCATTTTACATTTTTTTAAAAACAAAAGGAAAAACAAATTTTTTCTTTTATAAATAAAGTAAATTTATTTAAGTTTAAAATGAGCATATAAATAAATTAACGTTCGTGAAATTCTTTAAAGTGATCAATACATAATGCTTTATCGCAAATATGGCATTTAAAGACCGTCTCTCTTCGAATCGACTTACTTAAGCACAGAACGCATCGTTTTGAAGTTCTATTCCCCTTTGCGGAAGTTGCAGGTATTCGTACAGGAAAATGCCTGCCAGTAAATCGCATGTGATCTGTCGCAACTAAAAGATATTTTCCAACTAAATACAAAAAAAAAAAAAACAACGTAAGCTAGCGGAATATTCCGCGCTTGATGATAATAGACTGTCGCGGCTCGCGGAATATTCCGCGCAATGATGCAAATGGGTTAAACAGAAAACACGCAACAATAACTCTCGTTCCACAGTTTTGAATGCCACAATAAAGGCATCGGCGCATGCGCAATAATTTGCGAATGACACCAACATGGAGCCACCGGCACTTACCCGATAGTTTTTGCATGGCACCAACGTGGAGCCACCGGACGTCATAGTGTTAATTATTATTATGATAATGATTATGATTATCGTTTTTATTTATTTATTTATTTTTTTGTGTCTCCTTTTTCCCTTATTATTTCGTTTACCCTTTCGAAACGAGGACGGAGAAAGAAAAAATATTGGCACGATTTGTTCGGTGAGACGGTCAAAATATATATAATATGTTCATCGCGTGATGAGACTAAAAAACGTTAGGGTTGTTCGCAGCGGAATAGTCGATAGAAGAATTTTGTAAATCACACCTAAGAGATAGAGATAGAGATAGAGATAGAGATAGAGATAGAGATAGAGGAGATGATAGGAATAGAGAGAGAAAAAGAGTGTATGAACCTGTGTGTTCGAAAGAGGGTAGTAGTATGACTTAGTCAATTTTATACAACGAGAATAATATAACGAACGCGAGCATATATAAATCGGACGTTAAAAGACCTGATTAGATCAATTTTGTTTTCTAATTATGAATTTTCTTCGTCGTCTATGTTCACTGATAACAAACCAACGACGACGAAGAGGACGACGAAGAGGACGATGACGACGACGATGACGGATAAAATGCGAGTATGTTATACACGATCGTTCATGAGAGTAATTAATACACACACACACACACACACATAATATATATGCACATACATACAGACGTATATAGAAACGTATATAAAACGTTCATATAAAACGTACGTACACGCGCATTCTCTCTCACATATTATACATTCAACAGAGCATACATACTTTTCTCACGGACGTTTTTAATTAAAATGCCAAATGCATTTATACACAGCCTAGCTGTTAAGTGAACTATATCGACTCTTAAGGAGAAAGAGAGATAAGAGATGAGAGAGAGAGAGGGAGAGAGAGAGAGATTCAAATAATGAATATAATTAACACATTGTTGAGAGACAATATATGTGTGTGTCTATATATATATATATATACACACACACACACACACACCGTGAAATGGAACGCTTGTCCTCAATATGTGCCTGTATATGTGTATGTGTTTCAGCACATATTATTCTTTTTTTATTTTTTAAATATATCAAATATGCATATGCAACTGTTTCAGAACGATGCATACATATGCATATATCTTCTTCTTAACACGTTGTGACTGCCACACGTCACCCATATTCGGGTGACAGTAAAGTTTCTTATCGGGCCGCGTCACCCGTATTTTGGGAGGGGTGACGCCTATTTGACTACTTGCGAAGGATATTCGTATGTGTTTAAAAAGATATTTCGCTGAGGAAGTAACAAAACTAATGAATATTAATTAATATAGACTATATTTATTAATATAAGCTTAAATTTATAATAGAATATTCATTAATATAAACTATTATTATAGAAGTAATACGGGAATGGTTTATTAAGAAAACTGTATAGAATGTAAAATTTCAAAACATTTTACACAAAGTTGAGGCTGGCGGGGACAACTTGGACAATAAGTTGTTGCTTTTTTTAAATTCTTTCTTGACTTTGATCGGCCCATTCGACGACATTTATCTGCATAACATAGTTTGCATGCGCGTCTAATGCTTTTTCCGATATGATTTTTCCGAACGGCGATATTGTGCTCACTCAGACGATGTCCAGGATTTATCGTATTTTCAGTCAACCCTAATAATTTTGCAGCTAATAATTCCCTAAATCTTCTAATATTTACATTCTTCTTTGTTGCAATTTTGTAAACCGTCATATATATATATATATATATATATATATATATATATATATATATGTATATATATATAGCATGATACCATGGAAACGAAAGAAGCGAGAGATTATTCTTTCGACAAACAGCGAATCTCATTTTTAAAATATCAGTGAGAATACCCAGCAGAATACGCTTCGTTTAAGTACGCGTGGCCTGAAGAAAATTTTACTGTAAACGCGCGTGGCAGTCAACGACGTGTTAAACGAAATCATCGTCATTATCATCATCATCATCATTATTATTATAAAATTGTATTGGGGTATATAATCTCGAAGAGACATCGTAAAAAAAAAAAGAAATAAAAAGCACAGTACGTAAAGAAACCGTATTTTCTTGTTTATATAACTCTATATTTCATGTTTATACATGCATTTTGATAAATATTCCATGTGCCCAATGGTAATAATAACGTGGTGTACGATAGATAACAATAAGTGTAACAATCCACTTTGAGCAAATATAGTTACCGATAGATCGCTAAAAAGCTAAAAAGATAAACGCGCGCGTTAATAATTCCCCCCCACCCCCCACCCCCTCCCCCAAGGGGTAAGGTAATTTGGGAAGAAACAAAAAATTATCGCTTCCAAGTGTAAGTGACAAATTAAAATTAATGAGCTCTCACATTTGAGTTATATATATATATATATATATATATATATATATATATTTTTTTTTTTTCTATGCAAACTTAGATAACGAATATAACCGATGCTTATAATTTCTTTCCTCTTTTTTTCTGAGAAAAAAACAAACAAACAAAAATATATATATATATGTATATACTTCAGTCATACAGAAAAAAAAACCAATCAAATTTGGTAAATAATTTGAAGTCGGATAAATCTTCTGTTTTTCTTTTCTTTCATCAATTTTAATTCTGTTTCCTATTGAAAGATTTATTGGATTTTTTAGTATCTGTAGCTTCTAATAGAAGTACTCTTCGATTAATGATGATAATAATAATAATAATAATCATAATAATAATAATAATAATAATAATAATAATAATGACGACGACAAAGATAATAATATTTTTTCTTAATTTGACAGTCAGGAAAAAATTATTTCCTTACGAGATAAAATTTACAAAATATCCCTTATTCTTTCCTTTTGTTTCCACATATATATATATACACACACACACACGCACGCACAGGGAGAGGCGACATTTATGATCCGGACGTATCTTTCTTTTACTTGAGCAATATAATATAATTTGCTGTGATGTGTTTCGTCCGTATGTAGTCTTTTAAACTTAATCGAGGATCTATGAACACACACATATATATATATATATATAGATATATATATATATATAGATATATATAAAACGTCTCGCGCGTTTTTATGTGTTAGACACATAAGAAAAATTCATATATCAATTTGACTAAGTCCTCTCTAAGAGAGGGACCGATTTAATTTCTAATATATCACGTAATCTAAAGGAACTTTTGACCCACCCCTAAAGGATACTTAAGAAATAAAGACGACGAAGATTCCGTATCTACGACGTCTTGTATAAAATATTATCCTCTCAACAATGCGTTAAATACGAAGCGTTATTTTTTATCTTTTTTTTTTTTGTACGTCCCCCCTCCCTCCACCTCCGATCAACCCACTCGAATAAATTTTCAAAGCTCCGTCTAATAAATAGCGTGGCAATTAGAAAATAGTCATCAGTAATCCTTAGTGTTGGATTTGATCGTGTGTGTCTGTGTGTCATAATAGAAATGAGGAGGGTGAAGGGGGATAAACAACAACAACAACAACAACAACAACGTCCACAAAGGCTGAGAGCTTAAGGAGAAAATGTTATATATGTATATGTTATACATATATGCATGTACTATTATGTAATATGCAGACACACACATTGAAGAAAGCTTTTCGGGGTTCTCAAAAATGAAAAATAAGAAAGAAAGAAAGAAAGAAAGAAAGAATGGGAGGAAAGGAAGGAAGGTAGGAAAGAAGAAATAAATAAATAAATAAATAAATAAATAGAATGAAAAAAGATTTGAATTTGAGAGCCTCAAAAAAAAGAAAGAAAGAAAAGAGAGAGCCATTAAAAGTCGGAAAGAAAACGAAGTAGTTACACATCGAACGTGTCACGCTTGCTCTTCTTCTTCTTCCTTTTTTTTCCTTTTTTCTTTTTCTTTATCTTTTATCTTTACAATCTACGGATCTATAAACATAAAAAGCAGTAGGAGGCGGATCATCGTCTCGCGTAGACGAACGAAAAAGAGATGTTATTATATAATAATATCCTCTTTCCGTTTCCTATTTATCTCACATATACGTATTAATATTATTAATGTGTCTTATCGATTTTGGATGTTTCACGATGGGTTACGTTAGTATATATATCTGTCTGTCAACGGAGGGCACACGCACGCGCACGAACGCACGAAGGACGAGGACGAAGACGACGACGACGACGACGACAACGAGGACGACGACGACGACGACGACGACGTTGAAAACGACGGACACACATAACAAAAACACAAACACGGGCACACTAAGATTGTCTAGGCTGGACCAAGGTCGTTTTTTTATTAGGCTGTTGTTTCCATCTCCTCCTGACGACGTTTAACTTTTTCAAATAGAATTGTAGGGTCGACCGATTGATCCCGTACATCTCGGATGCCTGAGTGGTGCTAACGCCCTGTTGCAATATAGCCTCCAATGACATTTTAACCGAATCTAAACTATACTTTCTCCCCTGTTTGTTAGCAAGCGATTTAAGTAAAGCGCCTACGTCAACCTCCGGCCTAGGACGACGTCTCCTCGTGTTCGGCACTTTTTTAAAATCGAGGAAATGGGACGCCCAAAGGGCACCACCACCATCGACGACACCAACGTTCTCATCATCATTATTATCATCATCATCATCATCATCCTTCTCCTTCTCATCCTTTTCTTTCTCTTTCTCTTCCTCCTCCTCCTCCTCCTCCTCCTCCTCACCGACAACGACGTCACCGACGTCACCAACATCGACATCAACGACCACACCAACAACACCACCACCTACATTCCCTCTCGACCCTCGAGACCGCGCCCGCGCTCCCGCCCCCCCACCTGCAACGAGGAAACCCAAGCTCTAGTGTGTCGGCTAATTCATCCCGCTCTTTTGTTGTTTTTACTTTCATTTTCATTTTTTTTTTGTTTTTTTTTTTTTTTTAAATGATATACCAAGAAAACATAACAACGAATAGGGAACACAACGCGACGCCAAATTAATCAATCAATCAATCAATCAATCAATCAATCAATCAATCAATCAATCAATCGGATTTGCTTTTTCTTATCGGCCCTATCATGATGACAGTGATGACGATGATGATTAGTAACGATGGTTGTCAGCATCATCATCATCATCATCATCATCATCATCGTCATCATCATCGGCATATCTTAGAGAATATAAACAGGCAGAAAGAGAGATGGAGAGAGAGAGAGAGAGAGAGAGAGAGAGAGATGGATAAAAAAAAGAGAGAAAGAGAGAAAGAATGAGTCCCGAAATACCTAAAAAATCACGAAGAAGACTTGTCTGACGCAACCGCACACCTAATAAAGAATTCTAATTGGGAACTTGGAATCAAAATTTGTGTAGAGGAAGCTCCGCCTCTATCCAAGGACTCTTTTTGGATAGAAGATTCGCCGATTTAGATATGCATATATATATATATATATATATGCGTATATATAGGCAGGCAAGTGACCTGTTGTTTTGTTGACGAGACCCTCTCTTTGAATATTTCAACCGTCCACCGAATATATATATAAAGCTCGTGTCTACGTAAAAAGCTAAGCTAAGTTATTACTACCGTTTCTTTTTTTTTTCTCTTGTTTTCCCTCATTTCTTTTTATTCTTTTTCTTTTTCTTTTCTTTTTGTAGTAGAAATATATATATATATAAAGACGACTCGACGTTCGTTAAACCAACATGCATTTGGCTATGGTCATCATAAGCCCAAGATTAGAATCAAGAGTGACGAGGAGAGAAGGGGTTGTTGTGGGAGAAGAACAAAAAAAAATTAATCGAATGAATAAATAAATAAATAAATAAGTAAGAAAGTAAGTAAGTAAATAAAAGATAAATTTGATTAATAATAAATTCCGATGGCTTACCAGGATGTTGAGAGTTGTCATGGGACGGTCCGGCCCTATTCGTGTCCTGCTCAATTTCATTCAAATCATTCATATCATCATCTAGGGTAAGATCCTCAACGCTTTCCTCTTGGTCCTCCAAAAACTCGGACTTTGGCTCGATGAGATTATCATTTGGCTCGGGATTTTCGAGTGGTATCTAAGGATATAAATTACGATTCGACATTAATACAACACACCTCGTATTAAATAAATAAATAAATAAATAAATAAATAAAAAAAACTGAACGAATATTAATGATGATGATTATGATTATCACTATGACGATAACGATAGTAATAATAACGAGATGAACGATAAGAAAAATATTGTACGAAGTATAATAAAGTGTGGATAATATTGTTGTCTCGCACCGTTTCCCCTCTGCGAGAGCATTTGTTGAGGCTAACAGGCAGCAGGATAAAGTACGAAGTTTGATATGCCAACGCGCGAAAGAAATTGAATATTAATATAATCCAAGTTCCATTATACGTTGGCAAAAATCAATTCTTTTATTATTATTATGTATATATATATCTGTGCTCTTCACTTTTTCTTCTTTGCTCGTTTCTTTTCTTTTTTTTTTTTTTTTTGTTACGACAATCAAAATATCATAGGATTATGACGAAAATTTTCTAAGCAAGCCAAAAGTTCCCCTAGATGGATTAAAATCAATTTTTCCAGGCCTTCGAGGTTAATTATTTATTTATTTATTTATTTATTTCAAATCGTAAAACCACACGAAGCAATTGATTTCTACCGAATCCACATTTTGGACAACCTGGAAGGATTTACGCGCGACCATCCCGTACTTGTACAGAAGAAAAAAAAAGAAAAGAAAAAGAAAAAGAAAAAAGAAAAAGAAAGAAAAAGTTGTAAGAAGAATTGATAATATTTAATCTCTCTCTGTCTCTCTAACCTGAAGCATCTCATCGGCAGGTTTCGTCAGCTGCGTCATCAGGGCTGACCTGCCGAGGGAGTCCGTTGGATCAGCGTTCGTTTTTTCGTCCGCGACAGGTGCTATCGCGAGTGCCGGCACGCCCATTTGTTGAGGTATATCGCTTGAATTCGATGCTTCGTGATTTTCTACGGAATTATCTTCACCGACGCTTCTTCTTCTAAGTCTTCTTCTTTTCTTTGATGTTGGACTTTGCGAGCCCTCCCTGTCGGTCAATAACGATATATATGTATGTATATTATATATATATATGAAAGATGAAAAACAAAAAAGAAAGAAATAATATAACAAATTGACGAATCACGTGTCAAACGTGGTCGTTCCTTTTTTTTTGCTCGTTAGATATTATTACAATCATATGTTACTTTTACGATGGATGTTCTCTCTTTTAATAAGACAAAAATATATATAAATATATATATATATATATATATATATATATATATATATCTTACCTCGAGGAAAGCTCCTTAGGTATTTGGGGACTGTGCGAGTCTTCGGGCAAATCCCCTATAGAACTTTGTGCCTGTCTAGGAACTCTGTTCCTTTCAATGGTGAGACCGGAAGACGCGTAGGAAATATTTAACGGCGATGACCTCGGCTGTGGCGCGACTTTAGATACCCTCGAAACCGTTTTATTGTTACCACCGCCCGTTTTACTTTCCGAAAGGCCCTTAATTTGTAATGACTCGGCAGCCTTAAGGAGTGCCGTTAGTTGGTCTTGGGAGATATTCACTTCTCCCCTGTACATATAATCCATCATCGCCTTCAATTCTTTAAATTTTACATCTTTGAGTATGAATACAGGGTGCTTATCGTAGTGCTCGCTGAGGAGGCCCTGAAAAACAAATCAATACAATTCAGTTATTGATCAGATCGTAAGAAAACGAGTCGGAAGTTGGATCCAAGATAAACATAGAGACACATACACAAGCTTATGTATTTTAATTATCTGTAACCCAAACATTATATAACATATCGAGGAACTACAAAAAAACAAAAGGACTTATTACAGGCCGTACCCCTGAAAGTTCCCCTCGATGACGTTAAAAAATCCGATTAACCTATTTCGAAGACACTTTGGCGACAAGTTTGTTTTCTGTCGTTGTTCTCGTTGTTGTATCGTAAAACTACCGAGAGCCAGGCCAAACTGGCAATAATAAGCCTAAGCTTAAGAAATATACGAATCTAAGAATTTTCTCAGGTCTCCGTCCTACCCTATATATCTCTTCCTACGATCAACTATTACATTTTTTTTCGAACGGAAGAGACGAGAGAAGATATTGAACGAAAACAAAAAAAAAAGAAATAAATTAAAAAAAAAGGAATTGGACGCGCATGTATATAATTACAATGAAATATACTCGCGTATATTATACATATATATATATATATATATGTAATATGTATATAAAATTGTTCGCTGTTAAAGTCCTACTTGAAACATACGCGTTGTTATATGTAAAATCTAGTTTGAATTTCAATCGATATACGAAACAGATCTCCCGCTCCCTAAAACCGACCACTACCACCACCACCACCACCACCACCACCACCACCACCACCACCACCACCCTCTTCTCACCCCATGACCCAACCACCAATGGAGTTCAGGGTAAAATCCCAGGGAAGTGCCCTGGAAAGCAGCCATCTTGCTTTCTCTGTATTGATCAAGAGTAGAGAAGAGGGGAGGAGGAGAGGAGCGGCGGGGGGTATGTCTGGCTCTTGCTGCTCGCTCTCCCACCAGGGGAGAGGGAGAGAGAGAGAGAGAGAGAGAGAGAGAGAGAGAGAGAGAGAGAGAGAGAGAAGCAGCAGCACAGCAAGTACAGCAGAGCGGCCATCTTGTTTCAACACGAGCCCCCCCTTTCCCCTACAAGCGCACGGTGGGCAGACGAACCCCTTTCGTCCCTTCTCCCTGTTGTGCTCTCTCTTTCTCTCTATCTCTCTCATTCTCTTTCTGTCTCTTTTACCCATGTATTTGGTATTGATCTGACTCTGGACAGAAAGAAAGATAGAAGAGAAGGGAAGGGAAGAGAAGAGAAGATGCAATGAGAGAAAGAAAGCAAGAACGAATACAATCAAAAAGGGAAACCAAATAAACGACACGCGATGATGGATATCTCCCCATTCTGCATAACGAATAACATTTCTAATCCATTGAAAAGAGTAGGGGGAAGGATGAAAAAAATGTACTCTAAGGCAATTTTGTCAATAACTTGATCCGTTAATTAACGTGAATAGGTATTCATCTCGTCAAATGAACCAAACAAAATTGAAAATATTCACGCATAATATATATATATATATATATATATATATATATATATATATATATATATATATATATATATTCTGAGATGTCACGCGACCATAAGTTACGTACGTACGTACGTACGTTTTATGCTCGTATCGGAATATAGTGCTTCTATATATATATATATATATATATATGCATACATATATGCGCATGTAAATAAGGAAAAAAGAAAGAAAAACAAGCGATAAGAATGAAATAAAGAAAGAAAAGGACTCACCTCAAAATATGGACTGCACGCGGAGAGGACTACCCTGTGGGCCTTTAGGTATTTCCCCTCCGCTGCCAACGTGCAGTCGACCAGCGTGCCGCTTTCATATAGCGTGTCGAAATTTTGTATCAGTGTGCTCTGATGATTGTTCCATTTAAGGCAGAACTGCTGGTCATCCTCCATGTTCTCTGGTATCGTTTCCTCGTTTCTGCGAAATCAAAAAGAGAACCACAAACGGGTATTGTTGAGTTGATCGATCCAGGTGTATACGTCGCGCGTCTGGGTTGAATATATTGATGGTTGGGCGATGGATGAGAGTCGCATATGTGTGTGTGTGTGTATGTGTGTAGCGCAAGCAGCAAGTGTGTGCATACGCGCGCGCGTGCGCGTCTGTCTCTCTCTCTCTCTCTCTCTCTCGTTCTGGATGCGTGTGTGCGAACCCGTAATCGAAATGACGGGGGAGGGAGGGAGGGAGGGAGGGAGGGAGGGAGGGAGAGAGAGAGGACGAAATACGATATCGACCGATCACGCCCGATACTATCTATTACTTTCCACGTTTAACGACCAACAATTAAATTGTACATCGAACCGAATAGGACAACACGACAACGATGACGACGCGCACTTTTACGGCACCACGTTTCCCATTCGTCTATCTATAATTATCTATATCTATAAATCTATCCTTCGGTCTCTTCTATATCGATTTTCCATCTGTCTGTCTGTCTGTCTGTCTGTCTGCTGTCTATCCATCCCATCCATCCATCCACCCACCCATCCATCCATCCATCCATCCATCCATACCCGTGTTTCCGTCTCTTTCTCGCGTGTTCTCTCCTCTTCCTTTAACGCGTACCGCCTCTCCTCTTTCGATGGAACACGACACGCACACAAACACAGAGACCGACCGAGCACACGACGCACGGCGGCCGCGCGCGGTCTCTTTCTTGTTCTCTCTCTCTTTCTTTCTCTATGGAAAGCTCCGGAACGAAGCACCGAAGCTTCCAAAATGGCCGTGTGATGCAAGCCGCGTCGCGCTCGGAACGGTCTTCCTCTCCTCCCTGGGCCTTTTTCCTTTGTGCGTGTCCCTCCTCTCGTAACGGTATAACCGTGCACAGCAACTTGCTAGTAATAGAGTGGGGATGATGCAGGAGGACGCGCAAGCACCGCGCGTGCGCACAAAAGAAAGTCGACTTCTGCGCACGACTTGCGCGCCGACTCGAGGCCCCCTGGGACCCAGGGGCGTTTGCTCGATTCCCTAGGCCCCGGAAAAAAAAATATATATATATTATATACATATTTTTTTTTCTTTCCACCACTTTATTTTCCTCTTTTCTCTCTTCTTCCTCCTCTTCTTTTATGTCGTTGTGAAATCGTTCGAACGATCACTCGTATGGAATGAGAGAGAGAGAGAGAGAGAGAGAGAGAGAGAGAGAGAGATTAATCATTCATCACATATGCATACACCAACACATCACGCCAGAAAATGTTTGACGAAATTGTATGAAAGAAAGTGGATAAAAAGAAAGATTCAAAAGAAACTATCTTAGGTCCTAACCTCAATTTGTTTCCGTTGTCTCTTTGTTTTTTTCCTTTCTCTACAGGTTATCCGTAAAATCTTTCGAGATAATCGTGAAAATCTCGAACGATGACGATGACGATGACGGCGACGACGACGAGCGAACAACACGGATTGATGATAAACGACGAGAAGTTACTGCTGCCATGGCGGCGCCCGGGGCGTCGAGAGTTAATGAAAACCGTATTTATTATAGCGAATGGGACGGGAGGGATTCGACGATGAAAGGGAATGGAAAAAGTACGGTGTGGAAGGAAGAGGAAAAGATGGATAGATAAAGAAGAGAGTAGAGGAGGAGAGGAAAGAGAGAAAGAAAGAGATGAAAAAACGGAGAAAGAGGGGGAGAGGGAGAGGAGAGAGACAAGATCGGGCTAGCTAGCTAGCTAGATAGCTAGCTAGCGTGCTGAATCGTGGCGCAACGAAACGAAACGAGACGAGACGAGACGAGACGAGACGAGACGAGACTAGAGACTAGAGAACTCGAGAACTCGGGACGAGACGGGACGGGACGGGACGAGAGAACAAGCTGATTTACGTCACCGGGATTTACATCAGAGAGGAGACGCGCAATAAAGCGGCAAATCGATCCTGCCCTCTCTTCTCACATGCGCAGAGACTCGAGAAACGCGGGTAATCCGCACGAGATGAGAGGGGTGGAAGTGGAACGGCGAAGAGGTGTGGAGGTGGGAAGAGAGAGAGAGAGAGAGAGAGAGACGAACGATACGTTGTTGAAATCTCACACACACAAACGAACTAAACGACGAATGTATAAAGAGACAGATACGACAACGAGGAGGAGTAGAAGAAGAAGAAGATGAAGAAGCAGAGGAAGAAGAATAAGAAGAAGAAAAAGAGTTAGAGAGCGACTGTCCGATTGCGTAATCTATTTATATTGTTATCTGCTGCCGGAGTCGCGTTGTTACGTCAGGACGGCGCCCCGGTGCAACGTGCGTGAAAGGAAAACAAATTGTTGACAAATAATTTCGTTCGATCTTCTATCGTGCACGCGCCCTGGGCTCGTTTTCTCTTACATACGCCCGAGTGTGTATGTGTGTGTGTGTGTGTGTGTGTGAGAGAGAAAAGAGAGAGAGAGAGAGAGAAAGAAAAAAACATGACACGCCTCTCTAACGTTCGATTCCTTGGCCATGTTAGTAGTCTTCTTCTCGGTAAAAAAAGGGGGGAAAGAGAAGGAAGAGGACAGAGGGGAAGGGAAAAAAAGAAGAGAAAGAATGAAAAGAGACGATCGGTTAAACACGAGAGCGTGAGAGAGCATGAGAGCATGAAAGAGCATGAGAGAGAAAGAGAGAAATACGTATGTGTATGTACATGCGCGAGAATATACGTGTAGTGTAAAAGATCGAAAGAATGAGAGAGAGAGAGAGAGAGAGAGAGAGAGAGAGAGACGTGACGAGACGTGGATGGCAATATGGCCGACGGCGAACTAGCACCCGGACAAAATGGCGATCGGGTAAAAAGCTCCGAAGGAAAAGCGCGAACGCTTACGCTTACCGTCCCGTACGTAACCCGTTCGCGAATCGTTATTACCGTAAATACATTTAGATTAATGAGAAAAAAAATTGACAGGATCGATTCTTAAGGTTAACAAGTTTAACGATCGTTACGTACACGTACGACGACGACAGTAAACGCGCACCGAACGCGGAGGGGAAACGCCCGCGCCATGTCAGCCGGTTTCGAGAAAGATTTTCCGGAATTTTCTTCTCCCCCCCTCCAAAAAAAGATAAAAAACGCGACTCTCAACGCACAAATATATTTATACACTTGATTCGTAAATATATATATATATATATATATATATAGAAAGAAAGATATATAGATATATACATACACATATTTATTATATATATATATACATATATATATATAAAGGTGTGTGTATATATATATATACTCGATTAGATTATCACTGATCCGACGTTATTAGATCAAACTTGTTTCTTTTAAATTGGCACTCACCTAATATAGGGTGTATAAAAAAGAATCTAATATCACAGCAATCGGGGATCGGTGAAAAGCGGGGAAAAAAAAACTCCGTGAGCGGACGTCCGAGCCTCGGCGTGCGTCTCCAGCGCTGCCCTTTTCAACAATGGCGCGGCACACGGTTGCTCGGTCACTCTCGCGACGCCCGTCAGATAGAGCGCAAGTCTCGTTCTCCGTCTATCTCTCTCTCTCTCACACACACGCACACTCTCTATTACCATCTATCCATATCTCTCTCTCTCTCTCTCTCTAGGATTTTCAATGGTGGGAGACCCGAGAACCGTGGGCACGAGGGGATGAAAGACGAGGAAAGAAGGAAACCTTCTAGAGCATGCGCGCTTTACATTCGCGAGACGAAAAAAAAGAAGAAACGAAAAGAAAAAAATAAAAGAAAAAGGAGAGATAGAGAGAGAAAAAAAAGGAAAATGTAACTACGAAATCGACGCAACTGTGTGTTTCTTCTTTTTCTTTTTCTTCTTCTTTTTTTTTCTTGCCTCATGGAGTACGCGCGCGCGTTCCTCTTCGTCTTCTTCGAATTACACATTCGCAAAAAATCTAGGATATATAAATATATATGTGTGCGCGTGCGAGCGAGTGCCCGCTTGTATATATACAAACGCGTATATATTTTATTACATACAAATAATATGTGTATATATATATATATACATATATCGACCTTTTCTCTCCGATCTATTCGAATAAGCTTATGAGAGAAACATATTATCGAGTAGGGAAGAATATTCGTGTCTCGTGCAAAAAAACCGGCATGTGTTTACGTCAACGTCCTTCCCCGTCCTTTCATTTCATTTCTTTTCTTTTTCCTCCCTTATTTTTCTTTATATCTTTATTGTCCCTTTGCGATAATTTCGCAAAGTTCGTGTCGAGCGTTGTTTTTTTCTCTCTTTCTCTCTCTCTCTCTCTCGTTATTTTCAAATTGTAACGAGCGCGTACGTGTACGTTAAGTATACGCGACAAAAAAAATATGGACGCTCAAAGACGCCCGTATCTATCTTTTCGTTGGAGATCGTCGTAATAATCTCTATCTTGCGATACCGTTCCTCGTTAATGAAATATTCTTCGTTTTTCTTCTTCTTCGTCTCTTTTTTTCTCTTTTTTCTATATATATTTTCCTCGCATATATAATATAACGTTAGCTCGCGTCGAAAATCTAATAGGTTACGTACGTCGGGAAGATAAGAGAACGAACGGAGGGGAGCCACGCAAATAACTTTATTAAAAGCGAGAATCGTGAGAAGAGATATACCGGTAAAATATAATGATCGATGATAATAAAAAGAAGGAAAAAAGGAAGCGCGAGAACGTGCACGCATCAGGAGAGAGAGAGAGAGAGAGAGAGAGAGAGAGAGGGAGAGGGAGAGGGACACCAAATCGTATGTACGTCCCTGGATCGGGACCTGGGACACACGTACGTAATGGCCGACAATGCGGGCTCGTTCGTGACAAAATGGCGAAAAGTCCGTAAAACGTGCCGGAAAATCTCAAACCAGTTTTCTAAGCCCCCAATCGATATTAGAAAACGTTCGTTTCGAGCGTCCTATACGGAGTCACAATATTGTATTTTTTTTTTTCTTTTTTCTTTAACGTAAAAACAAAAAAGAAAGTAGAAAAGAAAGGAAGAAGAGAAGAACGAAGGAGGAATATCCCCGAGAATCGACGATACTCTCTCCCTTCTTCTTTTCACTGGGTTTTCGTTGGATAAACGTCGAATTCGAAATGATCGTAATCCGCAATGGCGGAACAAAGGACTCGAATTTTCTTCTTCTCGCTGAACGCTTATCCGCGAATCTCTACGAAATAACCTTAAAAAAAAATTCTCTCTCTCCCACCCTCTCTCTCTCTCTCTCTCTCTCTCATACACGCA
>OU426857.1:1172500-1175000 GCA_911387685.1 Dolichovespula media | reverse complement strand
GTCAAACCGTTACGCATACTGTTCCAGTTTTATACACACACACACACACACACACACACACACACACACACACACACACATATATATATATATATATATATATATATATATATATATATATATTTCCTAGACGAATAAGGACATTAATTGGGAATTAAGTTCTCGCGCGTACCTTATATTCCCTGTACCACCGTAGATACGTGTACCGATTAAAGATATGTAACATATATATAGATATATAATGTACCGAAATTTATTTAACGGCGCCATGTCAAATCCTAGCGCGTACCACGTGACTCGGCGTTTACTACGCTCCACCTTACGTACTTGATATCAAACAGAAAAAGCCCGATGGCGGGAATATTTAAATGGTACACACCTGGCTGTTTGGATAAACTCTATTGCGATCGGACACATACGTCGTCGGAGTTTATATTTACCCTATAAATGGAATGTCAATAAATGATTATGCTTTTCTCAACGTGATATAACGCACGTGAGCACGCGCGCTCTTGCGTTAACGCGAATATAACGTGTATATTACATTAGATAATAAAAAAAAGAAGAAGAAGAAAAAGAAGAATTTCTTCTATCTTCAAATAGATAAACTTGGCTGTTTCTTTTCTTTTTTTTCTTTTCCCCACGCAATTCGACAAAAACGAGTAAAAATCATTGAACGATTATCGTTGACCGATGCAGCCGCATAGAAAGACTTTTTGTTTCCAATTTACAAATGTCATAAAAACGGTATGAAAGAGAGAGAGAGAGAGAGAGAGAGAGAGAGAGACGCGTCATTACGCATGGACTCCTCGGGCTCTTATTCAGCTTGCTAGGTCGTGATCTCTTCTTTTGGTCCAAGGCCACGTAGAAGTTCTCTTCTCATATCTTCTCTCTTTCTCTCTTTTTTTCCCTTCCACTTCTACCCTCTTCTTCTTTCGTTTAATTTGTTTTTTCTTCCTTTTCCCCTCCCTCTCTCTCTCTCTCTTTTTTAATTCTTTCTTTTCCCTCATTCTCTCCTTTTTTGTCTTACGAATCGATGATACGCCGCACGAGATGATAAAAAGTTTTATGAGAACTCAGGACTCGATATTATTATTTAACGAACGTAAATACAAATATTTTCTATCCTCCTTTCGACAATTAATTGCATTTCTCAGGGATTCTACTACGGTCCACTTGATTTATTTTTTTGCTCTCCCTTTCTCCCTTTCTCTCTCTCTCTCTCTCTCTCCCCCCCCTCTCCCTGTCTCTTTCTGAGTCATCATCCGTTAGTCGTCTTTCTTTTTTCCCCTCTCTATCTCTATCTCTCTCTATCTCTCTTCCTTTCTTTCTCCACCATCGTTCATTATATTCCCTCGTTCCTCCCCGCCCCCGCGCCCGCCATCGCCCCCGCCCCCCATGTACGAAAAAGTAGTTTTGCCAGCGCTTCCTTCTCTTACATCCGTCTTCTTCTATTTTCTCTCTCTCTTTCTCTCTCTCCCCCATACCACTCTCTCCCTCTCCCCCTCTCACACACTCTTTCTTTCTTTCTTTCTTTCTTTCTCTTTCTTTCTTTCTTTCTATGTACATATATATTCTCGTTCGTATTCCCCTTATCTCTCGAGTTTCTCATTGTCTGAAAGGGCCATCTGTCCCCTCAGCTTTTTCATCCTTCGCTTTCATCCCTTCGGTGTTCGCTCGCACACAAAGAGAGACTCTCTTGTTCCCCGTTCGCCGCCCTCTATCTATCTCTCTCTTTCTCCCTTTCTATCTGTCTATCTCTCTTTCCCTCTCTCTATCTCTCTCTGCACCCTTTCTCCGGATCCCTTCTTTCTTTGCTTCTTCCGTCCGCCATCATGGCTGCTGCTTCTCTTTCTATACTTTCTCTCTATCTCTCTCTCTCTCTCTCTTTTTTGTCTTTTTTCCCTTCCTTCTCTGTCTCTCTCTTTCTCTCTTTCTCTTTCTCATTTTCTTTCTCATATATCTGACGAGATAAGACGACGGACTGGGGTCTCACGGGCCCTCTCCCTCCCATCCTCCCTCCCACCCACTCTTCCCTCCCTCCATCCCACTACACTTCCTCGAGAAGGAAATCGACTTTTCTCCGTAGGTACGAGTCCTCGTTCTATGCATCATCGTCCTCTTTCTGTCTACCCAATCGTCGTGCATCGAGGTTGAAACTATTTGAGGTTATAGCCGGTGGTATGTATATACCTCTGAGAGAGGAGAGAGGGAGAGAGGGAGAGAGAGAGAGAGTACCGGTGGACGGAAATTAACGTCCTCTCGCTGATATGCGGCCGATCTTCCGCGCGGGAAATTCAAAAATCTCGTATCGAAGAATATATCGATCGGAGTAGATATCGAACGATTCTACGAGATCCCTCCCTCTTATCTTACTATTCTCTTTCCACCTTCGTGGAAATTTTTCAAAATCATCTTATGACCGTGTCAACCGAACGTTTTTACTTTTACGAGTTCGTGAAAACGAACGATTTGGAGAAACGCTTGACGTTGTTCGTAA
>OU426857.1:1162500-1167500 GCA_911387685.1 Dolichovespula media | reverse complement strand
CGCGAGAACGAATATACGAACAAATGTTTCATGAATCTATGCAAACATCATACTAAAAGGCAAAAAAATAATAATACCTTGTTCATCTTGGTAATTATGATCATTATCTTCAGGCAAGATAATAACGGTAATTGAACAAAGGGGGAATATATAAATAATTAACAAATCTTTTTACTAATATTACATATATGTATATATATATATATATATATATATATACATACATACATATCGAAGTATATATCAGGGCATAGACCCTTTAAGAGATTCGAAAATAGTCGCGAGAAGAGGAGGAAGAGAGAGAGAGAGAGAGAGAGAGAAGGAAAAGGATGGAATATAAGATAGAGGAAGAGGAAGATAGAGACAGCGACATCATCCATTCGTTCTCGCATTAATGGATAAACCTTAGAAAATAGAATTAGAACTAAGAGATCGATGAGGACGATCTATTGAATAAATAACGAGAATCGAGATGGAATCGAGAATTTTCGACTTTCGATTAGTCCGAAAAGTGTTATTCCTCTGTACATAATACTACCTTCACCTACCAACCCCTTCGTTCGTATAAAGAAAATAAGAAACGTTGGATTAATAAAAAATCGTCTTTCTCGTTGATGTCGTCGTCGTCGTCGTCCTTGTTGTTATCGTCGTTGTGGCCGCCACCATTGCCACTGCTGTGTCTCCACCTCCACCTCCACCTCATTCTCCTCCTCCTCCTCCTCCTCCTCCTCCTCCTCCTCCTCCTCCTCCTCCTACTCTTCTCTTTCTCTTCTTTCTCCGCGTGAAAATTGGAACGGAACGGGTGAACGGAGTCAACGCTCCAAAACGAGCGTCCACGGAAAGTGCGTGCGAAAGATCGCCGATTCTCTCTCCTTACGGCGAGAAAGTTCGCGCTACAAGATTGAGAGAAATGCAGGAGAAAGAAGGAGAAAGAGAGAGAGAGAGAGAGAGAGAGAGAGAGAGAGAGAAGATATATACATGCATACATTTATACGTACGTATGTATATGTAAATATAATATCATAATGCAGTACTATCTCTAAATAAGAATAGAAACATTTATATGCAATAATAAATTTATTCGAAGAAATATATACGTAAAAAAAAAATATGTATATATTATATATATATATATATATATATATATATATATATATATATATGTATGTATATATGTATGTATGTACATGTGATATATTTAATCATGCATCTTTTTCATCGATATTTCTTCATAAAAAAATATACAAAACATAAAGGAGTATGAATTGCGTATATATTTATGCATACGCGCGCGCGCGCACGCACACGCGAGCGTACGTGGAATGGCGGGGGGGTACTGAAGTATATTCGTATAGTAGAAAATATATTTTCATATTTCTATTACATCGAATACCTTACGTATACGTAACGCAAACCTTTCTTCGTTAATATCTTTCAAGTAAAATATAAAGATTTTTAATATTATAATAATAAATTTTGCATAAATATATTTCCCTCGTATGGAATATACGAGATAAGAGGTTAGAAAATTTATACGCGTACGTATAACATACATTCGCGTAAGAACGTATATTATATAAATGTAAAAAGCGTCGCTGTGGCAACGGAATGAAAAAAAAAAAAAAAAAAAAAAGAAAGAAAGAAAAAAGTATAAAATATTCTTGGCCCTTTTTGGCAAGATAGCTCGGTTGTTGAAGTAACCGAGCGAAAATTGCAAAGTTCCAGGTTTTTCCAGGTTCGATTCCAGCCGATATCTCTCCTCTCTCGCCCTTCCTATCAAACTCTCTCGACCCCTCACCCTCCTGCTCCTCATCCTCCTCCTCTTTTCCTTCTTCCTTTCCTCGTTCCTCTCATCCCTCTTTCTTTTATTCCCTCTGCAATAAAACTTTCTCCTTCGTTCGTCTTCCTTCGCACGTTTTCGAAAATATATATTAGACGAACGATGAAAGATATAGAATGGAGGAAGCAGAAGGCGTCTTCGGTGCAGAAGGCTGCCCTTATATATATATATATATATATATATATATATATATATATATATATATATATATATATACCTCGTAGAAGAAGCAAAAAGAAATATAACGAGTTCTGGTAGAACTTAGGGACGAGGAAAAGTAGAAGAGAAAAGTAAAGGAAGAAAGAAAGTGAGAGAAGGAAGGAAGGAAGTAAAGCTAGCTGGCGAGCAAGCGAGCAAGTAAGCAAGAAAGAAAGAAGGAAATAAAGGAAGGAAGGAAGGAAGGAAGGACGGTCGGTAGGGCGAGACGATGAGAGTTTTTAAGATAAGGAAGGAGAGAGGGTGGAAAGTAAGAAGAAAAGGCAGAGAGCACGGAAGCAGGGCGCGCGCAGGGTTTCGCGCGGTGTATGGAAAGGGGCTGCTGCTACTGCTGCCTGGCTGCCTGGTTGCCTGGTTGCCTGGTTGGTGGTAGCAACCGTGTTTCCGCTTACGTTTCCTCCCCCTTCGTGTCTACGGGAAAGACTCGGTAGGACGTCTTCTCTCGAGAACGCAGTGAACATTGACGGAGACGACGACGACGACGACGACGAAAGGGGAGAGAGAGAGAGAGAGAGAGAGAGAGAGAGAGAGAGAGAGAGAGAGAGAGAGAGAGAAAGTTTGAGCAGAAGGGAACGTCGATAACGCTGGGAAAAACGTAAAAGATATGGCAGGGCGAGGAGTAAGGAAGGGCAAGAAGGGTAGGAAGGAAGGAAGGAAGGAAAGAAAGAAAGAAAGAAAGAAAGAAGGAAGGAAGAAGGGAGAGGAGAGAAAAGGGGGAGGGTTGGAAGAGAAGGTTCTCGCAGAGGGTATAGAGAAAGAAAAAAAAAGGTAGAGAGAAAAAGAGAGAAAGAAAGAAAGAAAAGAACGAGAGAGAGAGAGAGAGAGAGAAAGAGAGAGATAAATATAAGAGATTGAGGGAGAGGGAGAAAAAGAAAGAGGGAGAGAAAAGAAAAAAGAAAAAAGGAAAAAGGGGGTGGGTTGAGGGAGAGAGAGAGAGAGAGAGAGATTCTCTCTTTCCCTACGAAGAAAAGGAAGGAGAGAAGAGAAGTCGAGCGCAAGAGAAAGAGAGAGAGTGGGAAAGGGAGAGAAGAGAAAAGAGAGAGAGAGAGAGAAAAAGAGAGAAAGAAAAAGAAAAAGAGAAGAAGAAGAGGAGGAGGAGGTGGAGGAGAAAGAGGGGAGTGGAAGAAGAAAAGGGGCCACGAGAAAATAGCGTCTTCGGCCGTCGGGGAGGAACGGGGAGGAGGGAAACGAGGGAGGAACGAGTAAATGGAAGGCAACGTTGGTTGAGAGAAAGAGGGACGTGCGCAGAAAAGAGAGAGCGAGGAGAGCGAGAGAGAGAGAGAGAGAGAGAGAGAGAAGGAGAGAGAGAGAGAGAGAAAAGGTAGATGAGAGTACGGAGAAAGAAACGACGAAACGACCGGGTGGAAAAGAAAGGAAGTAGACGGAAGGAGGACATGGCGGTGAGGGGAAAGGAAGTCGAGCTCCCGTCCATAACCCTCCCCCCCCATATATATATATATATATATATATACATGCACACACACATATACATACACACAGGAAAACACACTGCTGCTACTGCTGCTGCTGTTACTACTACTACTATATTACTACTACTACTACTACTACTACTCTACTACTACTACTACTACTGCTGCTTCTGCTGCTGCTGCTGCTACTACTACTACTACTACTACTACTACTACTACTACTACTACTACTACTACTACCTACTACTACTACTACGCGGACGGAGAGTGGAACGTCGGCAGAAAGACGGGGAAAGGTGAAATTGGACACAAAAAGCTCGAAGAAAAATTGAGATGAATCGTGGAAGGGAAGATGAAGGGATGGCGTTTGGGAGAGAGAGAGAGAGAGAGAGAGAGAGGAGAGAAAAGAGAGAAGAGATGGAGAGGAAGAGGAGGAAGAGTGGGAGTGGGTGAGAGGGAGGATGTGAAAGCGACGACGAAGAGAAAACCCGGGACGCGGATGCTAACTTCTTCTTCTTCTTCTTCTTCTTCTACTACTACTACTACTACTACTACTACTACTACTACTACTACTACTACTACTTCTTCTTCTTCTTCTTCTACTTCTTCCTCCACTTCTACTTGAACTTCTACTTCTACTTCTAGTTCTTCTCTCTATGGCACTGGGAAAGAAAACCTGAGGGATTTCGCTCCCTCTCTCTCTCTCTCTCTCTCTCTCTCTCTCTCTCTTTCTCCATCCATCTATCTTTTTCTTTCTCCTCCACTCACAAAATCGCTTTTCGATACCATGAAAAGGACGCGTACATCTCTAACGAACACACACGCATACGCACACTCGCACGCGGATGCGTTTGCACACACACACACACACACACACACACACGTAGTATACACAACATTATACATATATGCACATATATGTTTCTAGCATATGGTTTTCGATTTTCTTCCAATTCCACCGATTTTCGTGAAGAAAGAAAGTACATAGTAACTTTCTAAGCTTCTAAGCGGTTAACTCTCTAACGAGCATTTCTATCTCTCTCTCTCTCTCTCTCTCTCTCTCTCTCTCTCTCTCTCTCTCTCTCTCTTTCTCCCTCTATAGCGCGCATTAACTTTAAAGATTCCTTCGTGATTAACATTCTCTCTTGTTTTTGTTCATTTGTCGCTGTGGTCGTTGGTTATTAACAATAAACTTTATCTCATTTGTTCTAACATTGACAAAAGTTAATTCTTTTTTTTTTTTTATACCGTTCGTTCTCTCTCTCTCTCTCTCTCTCTCTCTCTCTTTTTTATCGAATACGTTCCTTTTATTTTCTTTCATTGACGGACCATACTTTTCCATACCAATTCATTCTTACATTAAAACACAAAAGTCGAATTTAAGTTCGTTCTAATTGTTTCGTCCCATCGTTCCATTCTCTCCCTTTCTCTCCCTCTCCCTCTCCCTCTCTCCTCTCTCTCTCTCTCTCTTTCTCTCTCTGTCCGTCCCTCTCCATCCCTCTTTTTCTAGTCCG
>OU426857.1:1150000-1155000 GCA_911387685.1 Dolichovespula media | reverse complement strand
TTTCGTTTCATTCTTTCTCTCTCTTTTTTTTCTTTTTCGTTTTTTTTTCTTTACGCTCTTCTCTTGAGAGTATAAGTGCGCGCGCGCTCGCGCTCTTCGCGTCCCTTTATCGGTGTACGATGATGCTCGGCTGCTGCCCTCCTCTTCTTCTTCCCTTTTGCTTCCTCCAACGTCTATTTATCTACCCAGTGTCCGCCCATCGACCGCCTTCCGCTTAAGACGTACTATCTTTCTCTTTCTCTCTCGCTCTCTCTCTATCTCTATCTCATACTCGGTCTCTCTCGCTCTCTCTCGGTCTCTACTCCGAGCATTCATTTCGTTTCGTTTCGTTTCGTTTCCTTTCCTTTCCTTTCCTTTCCTTTCCTTTCCTTTCCTTTCCTTTCGTTTCTCCTTCCTTCGTATGCTATAAATGAATATTTAGAAATGTTAGGTAATGGTTATGGAATATTCGTTTATTTATTTATTTATTTATTTATTTTGTTCTTCTCTTTTTTCTTTTCGGGAGAAGATCATCAATGACAGAAAAATACAAATTATATCTAAGGACGTACCTACCAACATATCTCGATTACATTATTATCAAAATCGTTTCTACGGTGATTCGTAAAAAATTTTCCACGTGTCTAATATATATATATCTATATATAAAAAAAAAAAAAAAAAACGTCAACGCGCAACGTATATAATATCGGATAAGTACTTCGAAAGAGATAGACGGTTAGATAGATAGATAGATAGATAGATAGAGTGAAGGAAAGAAGGGAGGGGAGAGAGCGAGAGAAGGAGAAAGAGAGAGGCGTGAAGATTAAAAAAAAAAAACCTACCATTGGAATCGATGACGTTGTCGAATCGGAGAACGTTCGCACCGCGTTCGTATCCCCTTGCTTAGGATAGATATTAGCGCGGTGTATATCGTAAGATAATAATCTACGGGAGAACGACATTAAACTCTCGTGCGACCTCGTCGGAAGGCAGTTACCGACTGCGTCGAAAACATATTCTAGGATGGATCCTTCCGACGGTGGAGACCTCTTCCTTCTCGTCTTCGTACTAACGGGTTTGTCGTATTTCATTTCTCGGAATATTTGCCCCCCCCTCCGGAATTATCCAACGTTCTACCATGCGCTAATATTGTCGATAATTTACCGACCGAATGGAAAATGTGTGAGAGAAAGAGTGAGAGAGAAGACGGTCGGTAAGGTCGGTATAAAGAATTTCGTAAAGGGTTATCTCGAAGATGACGCCACTCGGTTTCTCGACGTAAGTGCATTGATATCTGAATTACCGACTGAAACAATTTGCCGGCGTGCTCTTTCTCTCTCTCTCTCTCTCTCTCTCTCTCTCTCTCTCTCTTTATTTATCTCTCTCTGGCTTTCTCTTTCTCTCTTTCGCGCGAGTTTCTCTTGCACTTTATACCGTTCCGTAAATAGCCGAAGAAAGGAACGTTCTCTCCCGGCCGAAGATAACGACGCGCACGTCCTCCGAAATGTCCGTGGCAACGCTCGCCCTCGCGAGTGCCGGCTTTTCCTTCGATTAACAACGTCGTCGTCGTCGTATCGTCGTTGTATCGTCGTATCGTCGCCGTCGCCGTCGCCGTCGCCGTCGTCGTCGCCGCCGTCGTCGCCGCCGCCGTCGTCGTCAGATTTCATTCTAACGCGTTGGTGCGAAAATCGAAACGAAAAGAAAAAAAAAAGTAAAAGAAAAAAGAGAAAGAAAAAGAAAAAACATAAAATTTGGTCACGCACTCGGCTCTTACTCGCACAGAGAGATACATAACACGCACGTATACACATAAACGCGCGCGCGCGGGAGCGCGTGCACATGCACATGCACATGCTCATGCACACGCACGCACACACAACGCACGTGTATACGTAACCATAGATATATATATATATATATACACAACACACACATGTACAGCGCCGCTGCTACAATAACAACACACACATACACGCACACATACAGAAAGAGAGAGAAAGAGAGAGAGAGACAAGAGCCTTTCTTTCCGTTGCTTTCGCAAATCGTGAGGGTGCAACAACGCGCGCTCGCGTGCGTGTCGCGTCTCTTCGTGTGTATTAAGTAGTGTGTGCGTGCGTGCGTGTGTGTGTGTGTGTGTGTACGCGCGGTGGGTACAAGAGCGCGCGGGCGCGCGCTCGCACACATCACTCTTTTTTCGTATCGTTCGTTCGTTCGTTCGTTCGTTCGTTCGCTCGCTCGCTTGAACTCGCTCGTTCGTTCGTTCGTCGCTCGCTTGTACTCGCTCGTTCGTTCCGCGTTTCGTTCGTCATACGTACGTACGTTACGTGCGTACGTGCGTACGTACGTACGTACGTTGGTGTCGTTCGTTCGTTCGTTCGTTCGTTCGTTCGTTCGTTCGTTCGTTCGTCATGTATAAACGACGTTTATGTGAATCGTGCGCGTCGCGTGTGTGTGCTGCGCGTTACAACTACTACTACAATCAGAGGAGTGATGCGTGCTCTCTCTATCCCTCTCTCTCTATCACTCTTTCTCTCTTGCGATGGTCAGAGAGGTTAGGTCTCTTGTGCACGACGAGGAGGAGTAGTTAAAAGCACACGGGGACAGGTGCCGGGCGACGTTCGATTGTTCTTCTTCTTCTTCTACTTCTACACTACTTCTTCCTCCTCTCCCACGTTTAACTCATCGAGGTAATGTAAAAGTTCGACACTGCTCTCTCTCTCTCTCTCTCTCTATCTCTCTATCTCTATCTCTATTTATTTGTTGTGGTGGTGGAGGTGGTGTTCGTCGGCTCGCCGAACGAACCAAACGACCGCACTTTCTCATTTTCTTTTTCCTATAAACAAATCGTACTCTAGATATCTCTCTCTCTCTCTCTCTCTCTCTCTCTCTCTGTATGTATTTCATAACTCTCGTAAACGAAAGCAACGTGGCGGCATTCCGGGCTTTCCTTTCCCTCTCTTTTTCTTTTCTTTCTTTATTTTTCCGATTTTATTTTTCTCTCTTTCGTGCTCCCTTTACCTTTCCATTTTTCTGCTTTCTCTTTCTCTGTTTATGTTTGCCCAAGAGACTCGACCTCTCTCTCTCTCTCTCTCTCTCTCTCTCTCTCTCTCTCTGTCTCCTCTTTCTTTCTATTTCTCTCTCTCACTCTATCTCTATCTCTTTTTCTCTCACTCGCGCAAGTACGCTTGAACCACGCGGAGAAAAGGTCCGTAACGCTTCCCGGCTTAAGGATGCCACGTGGCTTTCCTCCTCCCTCTCCACTCTGTTTTTCTTCCACTTCTCTTTCTTTCTTCCGTTCTCTCTCTCTCTCTCTCTCACTCTCTTTCTCTGTATATGTACACAAGATACTTGAGATCGTCGAACTAAAAATTTACCGTTTTCAATATTATATATAATTTTTGGCGATTATGCGAAGGATACTTTGAATCGAATTGACAATGATTTACAATCTTATTAATGAGTATTTGAATTATCGTAATTTATGTATTTGAATTTTCTCCTAATCCCCGTTTCTGAATTATCTTAATTTATTAGACTCGCGTATATATAGACGAAATTATCTATTCGAATTGTCTTGAAATTTAAAATTCTAACGGTATGTTTAATACACATGTCTATATATATATATATATATACCTACGTATCTATGTACGTTTCCAACGGCATGACTGGAAATTTTCATCTATCTTCGATGTACTTAGCAATATGTTATTATAAATTGTTATACTCGTAAAAAGATAGCACGTAAATTCCATTGCGATGTCGCCATCGGGATAACGCGTTAATGTGTGAGAGAGATCTATCGATCCGAGTTATAATATACTTCGCGTTGTTTACTTTTTTTCTTTCTTTCTCTCTCTCTCTCTCTCTCTCTCTCTCTCTCTCCTTTTTTTTGTACTAACCTATAACAGTAATTATTATTGATAAATTTTGTACGAACCTAACGACAGGAGATATCTCGTATATATAAATACGATCGATACGACACGATCCTCTCGACGAATATATCTTTAGACTTTATTCGTCGAAAACATTGTCCTTCGTTTAAGAAATGAATTCGAAGAAGCCTCGAGAGTTCTTAACCACGTTCGAAAAATGGCGCGAATATTCGAGACGTTTGATTCCGCGCTAGAATATAATCTTACGATGCCAACGTAGCTCTGCTGGCCATCTTTTTTCGCCGTTTATACTTTCCTCGTATACAAAATTATATTTCGCTCACTTCATCGGTGATCCCCTGGGCATGGTACGAAAGAGATAAGTTTGCCCGGCTATTTGAATCATACGATGTCGGACGACGAACTTGCACTACACTCTCTCTCTTTCTCTCTCTCTCTCTCTCTGTCTCTCTGTTTTGAATACGAGCCAAATATAAATCGCCGACAAAAAGGGGAACCGACATCGGGTTGTTAGCCAAGGAATAAATGTCTACTCGCTGAGAGGTTAATAACGATGCAAATGTATATTCGATTCCGCCATCTTGAATCTTCTACGAGCAAGAAACATTCCATTATAATCATTCCCTTAACCTCAACCGATTCATTTAGTTATTTCGATCGTTATTTCGAGCCTATATATTATCGGTGTTTTTTTACGATAGGACGTATCACCGAGCCGCCATTTTTGACGATCTCTACGTCACCTTAAAATTAAAACCGCCTAACAACGAACGGTTTAAATATATTGCGTGCCTGCGTACGTACGTACGTGTAGAAGAGCTACGTTGAAAATCCCGAGCATAACTTTTTTCTTCGGACGTTACAACTTCGATGATTCGCGAGAAACGATCCAGATGTCTCTCCTTTGCCTCTGACGAAAATTTTAACCGATCCGCCAAAAAAACGACGAATTATATTAGCGAGAGATAATGTTTTTTTCTCTCTTTCTTTCATTCATTTTTCTACACAATACGATATTCCGAATCGCGATAACGTAGACAGCTATTATACTTTCTATCTTAGAGCATAAGAGAGAGAGAGAGAGAGAGAGCAATACGTATAAAAGACACAGGATCGACC
>OU426857.1:1090000-1145000 GCA_911387685.1 Dolichovespula media | reverse complement strand
AAAGATAAAATAGAACAGATCCTATATGATACATACGACGACTACTACGATAAATAACGTTTCGATCGTATCTTCGTGCGGATTAACGCAATCTCGTCCAAAAATTTCTTATATCTAACCTCACTTTTTTCTTTCTTTCTTTATCTCTTTTTTATTAGATTATCTGAATACTATTATTAAACTTATACGAACGTGTTTGTGATAATATCGTTGGTTTTTAGACGGTCGTCAAAATTTTGAGTAAACGTTTTCGTTTTCGCTTAAAGGGGCGTGTTGAAAAGAAAAGAAAAGAAAGAAAAGAAAAGAAAGAAAGAAAGAAAGAAAAGAAAAGAAAAGAAAAGAAAAGAAAAGAGACAAAAAAGGAATAGAGAAGAAATAGAAAAGAAGGAAAGAAAAGCAAGCAAGAAAGAAAGAAAGAAAGAAAGAAAGGAAGGTAAAAGAAAAGAGGGAAAAAAGGGGGTTGTGAGTGGGGGGGAGGTTGGGAGGGGAAATAGATCCCCGATAGGATTCAAAGAAACGGCGGCGGTAGCGAATCGCGCGCAAAGACCGTTCACAAAGCGGCTTAAATCGTCTCGAAGAAAAGGGACAGCTCCGTGGAAGAGAGTGCGGTATTAACCAATACCGGAGCGGCTCGCGGTCTCGCGTGGACGGCCAAACAACGACGCCCTCCCTCCTCCTCTTCCTCCTCATTCCTCCTCACTCCTCGTCCCCTTCCTGACGCTATACCCTTCTCGAGATTATCCTCGTCCCGCGGCGGGGTTCCGATAGATCGATTCTCTCTGTCGCCTGCATACCTTCGGTTTCAACGTCTACTCGGTCATCCCTTTTCGCTCCTCCCTACGACCTCTCTCTCTCTCTCTCTCTCTCCTTGTTACTCCAATACCATTAGACTTTCGCCAGTGCCGTGTCAAATCATTAAAACACCCGAGCCAAGTCTCCGGATATATATATATATATCTTTCTCCCGTAATTCGCGCAATCGAAACTGAATTCTCTTTTCTTTCGTTCGTTTCTTTTTTTTGTTTTTCTAATATTTAATATGGGCACGACAAAAAGGTATTGTCGTAGAGATAAGAAAGAAGTACGAATGAGCAAGGGAACGAATAAAGCTCTCTCTCTCTCTCTCTCTCTCTCTCTCGGAATATTAACAAAATATTACCAAAGACTGTTTTGCATACCAGTGCTTTATAGCCGTCCTCTCGTGGCACATACACGAGATGATAAAGTAAGGTAGTCTCTCTGCACTGGCAAATACGGCCATTCGTTACGATTAACGTGACGGTCCAGGTGGCTTGCATGTTGTGTGTGTGTCGCTAATGAAACATATACCGTCGTCGACGTTACGAGCTCTATAGAAGGGGATGAGGAAGACGGCGGGTACTCGAGAGAGAATCTACGGCACTGTCTCATTGGTCGTGTGCACACACGTGCACGCGTTACATGTCTCTCTCTCTCTCTCTCTCTCTCTCTCTCTCTCTCTCTCTCTCTCTCTCTCCATCCTATCGTATACTACGGCAACGGGAAAGAGGAAGAAAGAGAGAGAGAGAGAGAGAGAGGGAGATAGATCGAGCCGGCCGATGTCGCCGCCGTACGCGTTCACGCGAGTCATAACCCTATCTGCGTCACTCCTACAGCCGTTAGCGGTTGATCGTCTCCGTCGCGTCGTCGTCGTCGTCGTCGTCGTCATCGTCGTCATCGTCGTCATCGTCGTCGTCGTCGTCGCCGTCGTCGTCGTCGTCGTCGTCGTCGTCGTCGCTGCTCCGTTCTCTCGCGAGCCTTGCATCCGTCTTCGTCCGGCTTGCTTCTCCTCTTCCTCTTCATACTATCTCCACTCGCTCTCTCTGTCTCTCTCCCTCTCCCCCGTTACAAGCGACTCGCTCCGTCCTCGTCGAGCTCACGCAGGAGACAGCGGCGTTTCCGTCGAGCGCGCACTGGTACCCCTCCCTCTCCGTTGGGAGCGCGGCCAGCGCGCTCTACTCCCACCACTCGGTCTCGACGCGCCGCTACCCTTCCCCTCCCCCCCTCTCTATCGCCGCCTCAGGCGGCGACCGGTCAGGTGCAGCCGGCTCGCTCGCACGGCCGGCGCGTCGATTCACTCGCTCTCTGTCCAGCGTCGAGCACGCATCCCCCGCGAGTCTTCATCGTCGTACGCGCTCGAGCACGGGCCGAGTCCGTCCTTGTTCGTCGCGTCGGCGAATTTTGCGGCGTCCTTTCCTCATCCTCCTCTTTCCTCCTCTTCCCTCTCCTCCTCCTCCTCCTCCTCCTCTTCCTCATCCTCATCCTCATCCACCTACTACTACTGCCGCTACTACTATTACTACTACTACACTACTACTACGCTACTACACTACTACTACTACTCTACTACTCTAGAACTACCTACCTACCACCAACACCGCGTTCCTCTTCCTCCTCCTCCACCTCCTCCTCCACCTCCTCCACCTCCTCCTCCACCTCCTCCTCCACCTCCTCCTCCTCCTCCTCCTCGTCCTCGTCCGCCTCCGCCACCTCCGAATGCCGTGCGCCCTCAGCGCAACGGAGCGCCGAATGCCATTTCACTTTCGTTGGGCTTCGCCGCGTAGGAGATCAGGCCCTGCCAGGAATTATCCTTCCGTTCTACGTGCTCGTAACCTCTTCGTACACGATCACGCTCGGCTTTCTCGCGGTGTCGCCTGCAATAACGCCGGCACCACCTCGTTTTCACCTTGTGATTTCTCTTCCTTTCCTCCTCCTCCTCCTCCTCCTCCTCCTCCTCCTCCTCCACCTCTTCCTCTTCCTCCTCCTCCTCCTCCTCCTCCTCCACCTCCTCCTCCACCTCCTCAACATCCCTCCTCCGCCTCCTCCTACGCTGTCCCCCCCTCTTTATCCTCTTCCTTCCTCTCTTCTTTCTCCTCCTACACTTCCTCCTTTCTTCTTCTTCTTCCTCCTCTTCCTCCTTTTCCTCCTCACCATCTTCCTTCTCTTCCTTCTCTTCCTTCTTCCTCTTCCTCCTCCTCTTCTTACTCCTCCTCTTCTTACTCCTCCACCACCTCCCCCTCATCCTCCTCCTCTTCTTCTTTCTTTGCACGTTTCTCCTCCTCTTCCGTCTCGGCGAGGGACCATCCGCCTACGGAGTGCCACAACCAGGTGAGTGATAAACGATATAACTTCCTTCGCGCTACCACGGAACGTACCTCCCTCTCTCTCTCTCTCTCTCTCTCTCTCTCTCTCTCTCTCTCTCTTTCCTTCCCTCCCTCGCCTCCCTCCTCTCCTTTTTTTTCTTTTTCCTCCATTTATCGCTGCTCTCTTTCTATCCTCCAGAAAGAGAGTTGGTGAAAGGGCGGGAAGGTGGGTGGGTGGGAGGGAGGGAGGGAGAGCGCGAATATTTTGCACGCATACTACCCGCCCGCCATTCGCCTTTCGGAGATATTTTTGTGCCTCGAGAATATTTAATGCGTCCCATAGCCAGACTACTTCGCGGCCCCGCGGTCGTTCGCCTCCTCTCTCTTTCTCTCTCTTTTTCTTTCTCTGAACGTTGCTTCGCAAATCCGTCGCGTTGCCACGACACCGTGCGTGCGGAACGACTCACTGGAATTTCGTTGCTCTGCCGTTCGGTTCGTCGTGTTCCCTTTCGAAATGGTGCGCACGGAACGGTGATACACAATTTCGGATATATATGTGAACCTTTTCTTTCTTTCTTCTTTTGTTTTTATTTTTATTGTTTTTTTTTTACGTCCGATCACATTGAAATCGTATTCGCTCTTAAAGCGACCTCACATTTTTTGCGGTATTACTCCGGTTTTTTTACGTACGCGTTCGTGCGTGCGTGAGTGCAAGCAACAAACGTTCCCGTCTCATGTCTCTCTTTTTCTACCTTTTCAATTTCATTCTCCGACCGTCCTCCTCCTCCTCCTCTCCTCCATGTCGAGCCAGCAGCACGGAACTGTGTTGCCGAAATGCGCGGGAAATACTCTTTTTGGCGGGTCTTTTTTTCAAATCGTCCTCTAGAACATCCTCGCTCCTACGAGACTCTATTATTTGTTTTTCCTTTTTCTTCCTTTACTTCTTCCTCCCTTCCCCTTCTTTTCATTCGTTCGTCTCGTCTTGTTGCCCTCTCGTTGCCGTCTCTCTGCGACAAGTGTCCATAACGTGAAGTGTATTATATATATATATATATCCGTCCGATATTAATTAACGTACGATGAAGTAGTTAAAAAAAAAAAGAAGAAAATAATAAAATGCAAATAGTCACGAGAAATAGAAAGACAGAGACAGACCAGACCAGACCAGACCATTCGGGAACGCTTCCTTCGGTATCATCAATCTGAGAGCTCCTTCGTTCATATTACTTTCGGTCTCTTACTTCGGATCACGTTCGTAAACACTCAGGTCGTCTCGCGTGTCTCGTTCGTTGAATGATAAATAACGAACGATCGAACGTTATCTGCGTCGAAACGTCGGGGTCCCCTTTTTTTAAAAAATCCTCGGCTTTCTCCCCCCGATAAGTTAACGCGATACTCCATCGAATAGTTAAACGATAAAATAATTTTTAATCGTATCGGAAAAAAAGATTAGAAAATAATTGAGAATAGATACAACGTACTCCTCTCCCTCTCTCTCTCCCTCTCTTGCGCTGAAAATAAATCGCCATTGCACGTGCGATCGAACAACGTTTCGCGTTAAACCCTTTTTTTAGGCGGGAAAAGTTTCAAGAAACTTTAAAATCTTATATCTCTCAAGCGTATCTTCTTCGGAGAATGAATGAGAGAGGGGGGAGGGAGGGAGAGGGAGAGAGAGAGAGAAAGAGAAAGAGAAAGACGCGCAACTAACTCCTCGCGTATTCTTACGTTTACTCTGGAAGAAAGCACGTGGTGGTGGTGGTGGTGGTGGTGCTGCTGGTGCTGGTAGCCAGGGTCGTGCCCCCATTCAGAAAGGAGGTTATGTAGTAAGAAGGAGAAGAGAGGAAGAGTTTATGCTCGTGACGCCCGTTACATTATCAATTCCGTTATGGCGCCGTATTCGTAATAGTGGAGACGACCCTACAACCGTCTTCGAGGAATCCCCACCTCCACCTTTTCTTTCTTTCTTTCTCTCTATTTCTCTCTATCTATCTCTTTCTTTCAACTTTCCTTTTTCTCCTCCTCCTCCTCTTCCTCCCTTCCTTCTTCCTCCTTCCCCTCTCTTGCTCCCTTTTCTTTGCTTTCAGTCTCGAGACTCTTTCTCTCGTGTCTCTGTATAAAAGCACCTTACACCATTTTGTAGCTCTGTACGTTCTCGTCGAAAGCATCCCCACCCCCAACCCACCCACCCACCCACCTTCCTAGCTACCTACCTACCTACCTACCAACCTACCTACCAACCTACCTACCTACCTACCACCCTATCTTTCTCCCTCCTTCTCCCTCCCTCTCCCTCCCCCCTCTCTCTTTTTCTCTTTTGGTCTCATTCTCAGCGCCCTTCCTACTCTCTCGAAACGTTTCCACGGTCGATCTTTTTGCGGATTTACACCTGTTGGACTTCTTCGATTCTCCTCTCTCTCACCCTTATTTCCTTCCTTCCTTCCTTCCTTCCTTCCTTCCTTCCTTCCTTCCTTTCATTCTTTCTTTCTTTCTTCCTTTCCTTCTTGCTTGCTTTCTTTTTCGCGCCCATTCTTTGAAGATATCTTCCACACGGATTTGAGATCGTTGATCACACGTTTATCTCTTATCTAACGACAACTATACTCTCCATTGTTTTTTCGTTTCTTTTTCTTTTTAACGCACACACACACACACACACATACACACTCTCTCTCTATATATATATATATAATTCAACTGCGATTTCAATTAGAATAATTCGTCGTTTACTTTTACCTGTAATTCTTCCTTTATAAAGATTAGTAATCAAAAATGTATCAATTTGATCGAGAAGAGATTTCAAGTAATTAAAGCGTAGTAATATTTAATGTATTAATTATATCTAGTGATGGGGGAGATGGTGGAGATGGGTGCGCGGTGGATGGGGTAGGGTGGATGGGGTAGGGTGGATTATACAAATTCAAATTTGATTTTCTTTATATAACAATATATATATATATATATATATATATATATATATATATATATCTAGCTCTCCGTTGTGCGTCCGACTCTGATTACGACTGAGAGAGAAAGAAAGAGTAATAAAAGTCCAAGTAAAAGGATTTCTTTCTCTCGTTTCGCGGCAATTAGTAGGGTATAATTGGTCGGGCGATGCCCTTGAACCCTAAGTATTGATTGGTGAGGTTGGATTCTGCCGTTGGCTTTCCCTCTTGCCTCCGAACCGATGGCACCACCCCTATGCATCCACCTCCGGAGAGCGAACGACCAACCATCTCCGGCGGGCCTCTCACCCTCAGCTTATACCCTCTTCTCTCTCTCTCTCTCTCTCTCTCTCTCTGACGCTCTCTATCGCTCGCTTGCTCACTCACTCACTCACTACCCTGCACCACCAGCAACCCTCTTCGCCAGCACACCCGATCGTCCGTGTTTCTCGCAGCCGACGCCGCCGTCCTTGTCGCAGCGTGCCGTTCGACCTTTTTTTTTACCCTCTTCTTTTCTTTTCTTTTCTTTGCTTTGCTTTACTTTTTCTTTCTTTTCTATTCCTTTCCTTTCCTTTCCTTTCCTTTTCTTTCTATTCTTTTCCTTTCTTCTTTTTCTCTTCTCTTCTCTTCTCTTCTTTTATTTTCTATTTTACCTCTCGCTTCTCCACTATTCTCTTAGCCTCTACCCCCTTTCTTTTTATATTCGTTTAATCGAACACTGAAATGCTGTTTTCCGAAAGAGAGAGAGAGAGAGAGAGAGAGAGAGAGAGAGAGAGAGAGAGAGAGAGAGAGAACGACTACCTCTTTTCTTCTCCCTTTCACCCCCTCACCTTATCCCTCTTCTTATTCTTCTACTTTGCCATTCGACGCTAAACAGAGATCGTCGACTTTACGATAAAACGATCCTTCCACTCGAAAGAGGAAGATAATATATATTATATCCGATAGATCTATACCACCCCTTTAGAGAAACGTCCTTTTTTTTATTTCTCTGAACTATTATTACAGTATCTTTCATCAAATTATCCATTCCGGTACCTATTATCGCCGATAGAAAAGGTGTGCCGGAGAAGAGTGCGTATCCATGATCGTTGATTAATTATCGAAATTATGAACATTCGTTCCATTCTCTTAGCAAGATAAAGGAAGATCGAACTTATTCGTACCGATTTATTTTTTATTTGACTCCGTCGCGTTAATTTTATTAAGATTGAAACGCGATTGAGTATCTTTCTCTTCCTTTTTAGTTTTCCTTTTCTTTCTCCATGCTTTACTTTCTTGTTTTTTCTTTCTTTCTTTTTTTTTTCTATCGACCGAGCAACTTCGATATTCGTATACCCGTAAAAAATCTCTCTCTCTCTCTCCTCTCTCTCAGCCATGGGGCGAGACGATTTTCCCGTCTCCGGGGCGCTCCGATCGTAATTATTCGTCGATAACGAAATCGTCCTAGCAGCCACGTCGTCGTCGTCGAGCATGCCCGACGCAGACGTTCGATTACCATGCACCCCACGACCGACATCGACGAAGCCACGGCTCGTCGAGTCCCAACGGCGAACGATTCGCGAACGTTTCCCCGTAGACGATTTTATTAACATCTCGAACTTAACTAATCGAACTAATCGCCGATGTCAACAAACAAATACGTTTGTTCCGTTCCTTTTATCCTTTTGCTTTTTCTTTTCCTTTTCCTTTTCTTTCCTCCTTTTTCTTTTCTCTTCGTTCGGTATTACAAATTTTCTTACGTTAACAAGAATAATCAAGAGATGATCGAGAAGCGCTATTATTAATTATTATTATTATTATAACAAACGAACGACGGATTTCTCAAACGTCAAGAAAGAATAGAAAATTCTCCAACTATCTTTCTTCCAACTAAAAGGAATTGTTAAAGATACATATAATTTCTCTAATCGACACGATCGATCAGATTCGTAGTTGGAAATATTCATAATCTAAAAATTAACATATTCGAGTCGCTCGAAAGAGTGGAACCACACCGATCGCTGGACGCGTTATATATAAATCTGAAAATGGGGAAAAGAAAAAGGAAAAGGAAAAGAAAAAGAAAAAGAAAAAGAAACAGATAAAAAGAAAAACAAATAGAAATATAAAAGAACATGATCGGCGGCATTAGTAGTGTCAGTGTGTGGTTCGAGAGTGTTATATAGAGTGAGAGAGTGCTGCCTGCCTGCTGCTGCCGTGGGCTTAAGGGGTGGTCGATACGGCCCTGGGGCCGCGACAGCCGCGTCGGAGGCCTCCCCATTCTTCCTGCGGGCGTTTTTGCTGGCACTCCCCTCTCTCCATCAGCAGCAGCAGCAGCAGCAACAGCACAACCACCACCACCACCACCACCACGATAGCTATTACCAATACTAGTACCTGTATCAGCATCACGGCAACAGCACTGTCGTTGCTGCCGCCACCGCCGCCACCGCCGCCGCCGCCGCCGCCGCCGCCGCCGCCGCCGCCGCCGCCGCCCTCGCGACTCAACCGAGCCGATTCGCCGCCGTCCGTCGTTGGCATCCCTCACAACTCTCACCCCCTCTCAAGCCAGCCGACGGCAGTAACCCTTCCTCCCCCCCGAGCCCTCCCTCCAGCCAGACCGCCACCACCTCCAAACTTTCCGTCTCTACACTCGCTAACCAACCTCTCTCTACCTACCCCCCTTCACTCACCTAGCTTCCCCTCAACCAACCCCTTTTGGCTCTCTTCGACCCCACCTAATCGTACCACCATCCCTGTCTTGATTAAAGAACGCGAAGCCACGGAACGTTCCGAATTTCAAGCCTCTTCATCCCTTCCTCCCCCGAAACCCCCCAACCCGGCCCGATCCCAGCTCGGCCCGAAACCCCTCTCTCTCCCACGCACCATCCTACCCCTTTTTCCTACTCTCTTCGATCATCATCAGGACCTGCCAACGGCTTCAGACCGACAATCTGACTCCTAGCAGGAACCACGTGGACCTCTCTACCGGCAGTTTGCCTAAAACCCCCCTTTCCCCGACCCACCCCGTGCCAGCCACTCTTCCCTTTTTTCGTCTATCAAAGTCATTCACTCGTCCTTTCCCTCTTTCTCGCTTTTATTTACTCTACCCGCTCTTTCCTCCACGTGCTCTCTTCGTCTTTCTTTTTTACTCTTTCCCTTTCTCTTTCTCTTTCTCTCTTCCTCCCTCTCTGTTTCTCTCTATCTACCTATATCTATCTCTATCTATCTATCTATCTCTCTCTCTCTCTCCCCCTCTCTTTATCTCTTTCTCTCTCTATTTCTCTTTCTTTCTTTTCTTCTTTTTCTTCTTTTACCTTTTTTCATTCACGTTTATCATCAATGTTTAAATTTGATTCTTTCTTTTCGCTTCTTTTTTTTTCTGATACGATATCGTCGACATTCTTCATCGTTAAATGCGAGTTTCAGTTAGATCGAGTTCTTTTTCCTTTCTTTTCTCTCTCTCTCTCTCTCTCTCTCTCTCTCTGTCCTTTTCCTTTTCTCTTTCTCCTTTCTAACTGCAACCTTGATCTTCGCTTCTATTTTCTCTTTCCCACGGTTCTCTGTACTTTTCAAGGTTAAGATCAGATAGGGAGGGGAGTTGGAAAAAAGCGTACGATAAGAGAGAGATGCATTTCCGCGGAAATCGTTGTTCATCCAACCGTTCCCTCGCGTCGAAAGTGATCGTATGAATATAATGAAAATTAGTGATATCATTAATTCGGGGGTTGGTATTATTGCTCGATGGATCATCATCAGTCATCATCGATAGTAAAGATAATTTTATGAAAAAGTTTCCTTTTTTTTGTCGTATCATCGAAACACTTCAAAAATGTTTCCCCGGATGTAATTGGATCGATTAGAATTTTTTAGAATCGAATCTCATTATTTACTTTTTTTCCTCTTTCCTTTTTTACAGTCGCTTTTGAAGACGGCCGACCAGCTGAAAATTAAGGGCCTCTGTGAGGTTCCTGAAAGCAAGGACGGGCCACCATCAGTGAGCTTGAGCTCACCGCCAAGGGAACCTGGTACACCAAGATTAAACTTTACCAGGTTGAAGAGACACCATCCAAGATATAAGAGAGCGAGAACATCGTTCGAGCCTCGTGCCACCGATTCAAGGCACTACGATAGATATAAAGAGGAAGAGACTACCGAGAGTTACGGTCGTAATAATAAAGAGGTATGGGTCGTCAAAAAGGATTCAAAGATTAATACAAAATAATGACACTTTCGTTAACATGCGTTTAAATATCGCTGGTTAAAGTAAACGATCAAAATTAATTCGTCGCATCGATGATGTCGTCTTATCGCGTTCGTCTATCAAACTACATTTTTTTAAATAAAGATAATCGAAGCCAATCGGCAAAAATATTCGATCACGTTTTAATGTATTCCGTAAAATTGAAAATAAAAAAATCCAAGCCACAATCGATGATAATGACGTTGGTAAATTTTTTTACAGAATCACAGAGACTGGCAGGCCGAAGATGAAGAGTGTACGGAGGTGGCAGCGGCAGCAGCAGCAGTAGTTCTGGAAAGCTGCCAACGCAACAGTAACAACAACAGCAACGGTAACGGTACAAACAACAACAACAATAACGGTAAGCCAATCACCTGAGTTCTGCGCCCCACACCTGAACCTTTGGATTTCTCGAAAAGGTCCCTTCTCTTTTCTAGACCTCCGAAAACGCGTTTGTGCGTTCCTGTCGGAACTGACTGATTTCGCTCAGAGAGAAAGAGAGATAAAGAGAAAGAGAGAAAAAGAGAGAGAGAGAGAGAAAGAGGGGGAGGGAAAGAGTGAGGGAGGAAGGGAGAGAGAGAGAGAGAGATAGAGAGAGGGTGAGAGGGAGAAAGGGGGAGAGAGAGAGAGAGAGGTGGACTACAATAAACATCAATCGAAGTCGGTACGATAAGTAATCACTAATAATTTAAGGATATGGGATTAGGAACGATGATAATATACCGTCGTTCGATGTCGTTTCCGTGATCGAACCATATCCATCGCATCACGCAATTGGATCACGTTCGGAACTTCGAGGGTTACAGGTGTGGGGCGGTTTACCAGTTTTAGGGCCGGTGGGGACAGACCCTTTTCACTCGGAATAAAAAGGTGACATGTTCTGTCACACAGGGCTAGGTCATTACGGTCATCACCCAGATCCTGGAGAGGTAGATCTGCCTCCGGAAACACAGCCCACACCACCGAGCGCTACTTTGGTCGGTACCACTATTACTCATCTGCGAGACTCTGATCATCATTCGACTGGTAAGAGAACACGATTACATTGGAAAGTATATGATAAAATATATATATATTCTTAAAGCCTTCTGAATATAATACTCTTATTCTTTTTCTTTGTGATATATATATATATATATATTTACATGTATGAGATATGATAATGCAACAAGGGTGCAAGAACTGGTCGATCTGAAAAGCAGGATAAAAGACTACTAGTCGGTCATTAGGCTAGAAGGGAGTCAAAGTAATTGGTCTAATCGCGCTTAACTGACCGGGATTAGATTTGCGTTGCTCTATTCGTGACGGCCCACGCAGCCTCGTTTATGATGCCTTGCGTCTAGATTTACCTTTTTAACGATCTTCCCCGTCTACGGGCCTAATCCGCCGTATACATCTCTCTCTCCCTTGACAAGTAACTTTCTATCGTGAAGTTGTATCACTTATTGATTTATTTATTATCACTTTTTCATCTTTTTACTCAGAGATACAAAATTGCGATAGCGTGAAGATCAAGTTCGAAACTCTGCACACGATGGATTCTTCGGACACGATTGATATCGACAGTCACATGTCGGATAGAGCGAGCGTAAGCTCAAAGAATGCAGCGGACAGCGATAATATGATGATGATCACGCCTGAACTTCTCGGACTGATGCCTTCTGGCAGTTCGATTCATTCGGACTCGGGCGAAAACAATTCGAGGGGTCATTCTGGACATTCGGGTTCGCATCATCACGGTACCAAATCTTGGACTCAGGACGACATGGACGCCGCGTTGGAAGCCTTAAGGAATCACGACATGAGTCTTACGAAAGCATCTGGTAAATATATATATATATATACGATTCTTTCGATCACGGACGGACGAGCGGCGGCGCGTATTATTTTTAATAATTTTCTCTAAGAGAGAACCATTTAAATCTTAAATTCTTTATTTTTCAGCTACGTTTGGTATCCCATCTACGACGCTCTGGCAAAGAGCTCATCGTTTAGGCATAGACACGCCAAAAAAGGACGGACCTACGAAATCCTGGAGCGACGAGAGTTTAAATAATGCATTGGAAGCATTAAGGACAGGAACGATTTCGGCTAACAAAGCCTCGAAAGCTTTTGGTATACCCTCCAGTACACTCTACAAAATAGCAAGAAGAGAGGGTATTAGATTAGCTGCACCCTTCAACGCGAGTCCTACTACCTGGTCGCCTGCCGACCTGGATCGTGCTTTGGAAGCAATAAGATCTGGTCAAACGTCTGTCCAGAGAGCCTCGACTGAATTTGGTATACCCACGGGAACTCTCTATGGTAGGTGTAAAAGGGAAGGGATTGAACTTAGTAGAAGTAATCCTACACCTTGGAGCGAAGATGCTATGACCGAAGCTCTCGAAGCTGTCAGGTATTTATCCTTTTTATTTGTTCTTTTTCTTTTCATCCCTTAACAAATACAAGATCGATCTCTGAGTGTCAGTCTCTAGGTGAAGGGTGGCCGAAGGTTCCTACGAATAAAATTTATTATATTAGACGCCTATGAATTGGATCAATTTTTCGTACTTTTACAATCCGAAAAGAGGAAACGAAAAATTATTTGAGCCTCAACATATAGTTTCGATAAAAGAGTAATTGATTTTTTATATCATCCAGGATCCTTTAGTCCTCGCTCAGAGATTGTATATAATGTGTATATATATATATATTTATATTTATATATATATCTATCTATATTTATCTTACAGGCTAGGTCACATGAGCATCAATCAAGCAGCTATTCATTACAACTTACCCTATTCCTCGTTGTACGGACGTTTTAAAAGAGGCAAATACGAGGAACCGGTGGTCGGTGACTTATCACAGGACGGCACCAATCCACATTTTCATCAAAGTCCAACGCAGAATCACTCGTCCACGATTCCTGATCAAATGTCTTATCAGGGTAGCTGAAATTTACCCTTGTATTAGATCGTTAAGTTATAGTAAATAGTTAACCTCGGTTATCTATATCTATATATGAAGGGAAGTGACAAAGAGAATGACAAAGATAAGAGGCAAAAAAAAAGAAAAACAGAATAAAGGTGGAGGGTAAGGGAGGGAAAGGGAAAAACGATTCGACGACTAACGATATAAAAGAGAATAATCGTTCTTTTGAGAATCAATGAGAGGCAGATACTGCAGTATTAAGAACATGATCGCGCCGTAATAAAACGGATATTATTGTATATTGTATGATTTCTTTCTGTCATATCGGAAGTATAAATTAATCATTATTTATAAGCGATATTTATAAAAAACAAAAAAAATAACAAAAAAAAAACAAAAAAAAATTAACAAAAACAAAACACGGAGAAACACAAAAAGATTACAAAAAAAAAGAAAAAAAAATTAAGAATGAAAAGAACAAACAAAAGGCACTGTACAGTCTGGGCAATCCCGGTAAAAATCCTTTTAGCTACGTAAGAGACACCACAGAGAGACACGGCTTTATTGGGCCTATCGAGGAGATATAAATATTTCATGAAGATAAGCATGTCGTTCGTTTATATCGAGAAAATTGTCATTTTCATATACACTCTTACACACACACACACACACACACGGTTTGTTATTTAATTCGTATATTTTATATATATATATACATACATGCATATATGTATATATATAAAAGATTTTTTTTTATTTACAATTTTGATATAATAATACACATAACAGATTGGAAAATTTGTTCTTTGGATGAAATCGACGAGCGAAATTTGTGTATGTGTTTGTTTAACATAATATTATAGATAAAGAGAAGGAAGGTATATATATATATGTATGTATGTATGTATGTATGTATGTATGTATGTATATACGTATGTATACATACACACACATATATATATATATTATTTAGTAATATTCGCAAGAAATTCCACTATGTAATGTCTCAAGAAAAAATGCTATTTATATCATTGTGCAATTCATGAATAAGAAGTTTAAGGTATGCGCGCTGGAATGTAAAATTTCTTATTTCTAATTTTTGTTTTTTTTCCCCCAAAATATTAGAATCGACATCAAGAAAACAAATGTTTGTTTCCTTTACTGACGTGAAAAGTCATCTATTTGACTGTCTTCATTAAATTTTTTTTTTTATGTAGAATACATAAATTTTTACACGGCCAACAGTGGAAGCAGAGGACAAATGGCGAAGAGCTATGATAAATTGCGAATATATTGCAACTTAGTAAATTACATTTTCTTTTTTTTTTCGTTTTCAAGGAGATTTATTTTTTTTTTTGATCAATTTTCTCCTTCAGCTCGACTGCCACACACGTATTGGATATGTTATACGTTATATAATTTATTAGGCTCTCACAACACACTATTATATTATACATAAATATACATATATAAATATATATACTACTTATGAATATATGTACAGTTTATATATTTTAAATTAAAAACTACCGCAATCAGAAGAACGTGTCTATTAATTATGAGAACAAACCGTTATTTTGAATGGACAAAAAAATAAATTAAAAAAAAAAAAAAGAAAGAAATTAAAAAGACAGATTTAAACGTCGATAAATGGCGGGAGTGTTAATTCAAAAAAATACCGCACGGCGCATGCGCACTGCATTTTGCCAATCCCACAAAAAGAAAGTCAAATTGGATTGTCATTTTTTAGTACTACTCAAGTATCGTGCCAATAAAAATGTTATTGATCTTTTAAAATTATTGCGAGGTGGTATTTGATAAAAAAAAAAAAAAAAAGAAAAAAGCAAAATTTGAACAATCGCGAATTACTTATCATTAATAATATAACACGTTAATAAAAATCCAGGGACTAACCTCTCGTATTCTGGGCAGTGATCCGTCAAAATTATTATTTTCCATTAATAAATAATTTCAATTTCATATGGACGCCGAAGCGCAATGCATATTCTGTAAGATAATAAAAAATGAAAGTCCGAGTGAAAAAATTTATGAGGCAAGTAAAATTTAATTCGTTATAGTCCACTCTTTTTTTCATTTGATCTTGACTTTTGACCCACATTGTTAATTAAACCATTGAGATAGATGATATTTAAAAAGATCAATAATTTCGTTGATATATAACAGTATATTAAAATACATCAAAATATTGATATAATATTAACGAATAAAACTTATTTATTAAGAGAGTCCAATGTTAATTATGTTAACTAACTATATACGTACATCTTTAGGATGAGAATGTTACGTGTATTAAAGATATCGATCCGGCGTCCGATCATCATTATTTAATATTGCCAAATAAGCATATACGCAATGCCAAAGAGTTACAACCTGCAGACAGTAACCTTTGTAAGTTAACAAAGTTAAATTAAATTTTTTTTTTTTAAATACGTTTTACTTAAAAAAGGAATTCGTTACCTTCTTTTCTTTTTTTCTTACAGATGACAAAATTATTGAGTGTGTCCAATTAATAGTGGAAAAACAAGGACTCGATATTAATTCTACAAGGACTGGTTTCCATTGGCCGCCATTTAACACAGTAAATCATCTTCATTTACATGTTATTTCTCCTATAGGAAATATGTCCATTGTCAAACGAATGATGTTTAAGCCAGATTCTCCGTGGTTTGTGAGCGTACGTATTAACAATAAATTAAATATGCGATGCCTGCACACTCATTATATCAACAATTTTATCAACATACTTTTCGTTTCTTTTGACAGACAGACTATGTGAAGTCACGTTTAGAAAAGAAAGATACATGAGATACATAGCTCAATTATTATTCAAATTTCATAAAAATTTATACTTGTTACATATACCTTATAGTTATATCAAGCATTTCAATTTGATTATACAATGTTGTAAGTAAACAAATTCTCTTTAAAACTTATTAATTTTATATAAAAACATTTAGTGTGTTACAGTCTTCAATTGATAAATTTCTTAATTAAATATATGTTGCCATTCTGTTCCATCGGGATAGATATAATTCGAAATGCAATCATTTTTCAGTTTAGTCGAATAACCTGGGGTAATAGGTGGCATATAACGTGCATTTCTAAGCTCAACTGGATCTTCAAAATGTTCATGTTGTTGATCTACATATTCTATAACACGATCCGTAGTCGTTCCGCTGAGGGATATGAAATCCCACATTTGAAGATGCTGAACCATTTCGCATAAACCTATACCACCGGCGTGTGGGCATATCGGTACTAGAAAAATAAATTTGATTAAATATATTTTCTTGTAAGTTAAATATGGATATATTAAAAAATAAACTTTACTTCCAATCTTCTTAGCCATAAAATATACAGCTAATATTTCGTTTATTCCACCTATTCTAGCAGAGTCTATTTGACAAAATTGGATAGCTTTTGATTGTAACAGTTGTTTAAACATTACACGATTTGCACACATTTCGCCAGTTGCAACAGCTATACCAATAGACTTCAATTCATTGGCAATCTTAGCATGGCCTAAAATGTCATCCGGTGAAGTGGGCTCCTCTATCCAAACTGGTTTAAATTCCTTCAATTGCTTCATCCATTCAATTGCCTCCTCAACATTCCAAACCTGATTAGCATCCAGCATCAACTTGTTTTCATATCCAATTGTCTCCCGTATCAAACGACATCGTTTAATATCGTCTTTTATATTTTGACCAACTTTTGCTTTGAAAGATGTAAATCCCAAATCTAAAAACTTTTTACAAAGTTTTTTAACTTTTTCGTCGCTGTACCCTAACCAGCCTATTTGTGTGGTATAAGCAGGATATCCATTTTCGATTAAGAATTTTTCCCGCTTTTCTTTATCTATTTCATTATTTTTTAACATTTGTATCGCCTCTTCCTTTGTAATAAAATCGGTACTGTAATTAAAGTATTTCTTTGATCCTTAATGTACTCTTACAAATACACTCAAATTTCTATTTAAGACTTACATGTATCTAAAGTCGATAGTAGAAACCAATTGTTCAGGCGTTAGATCTACAAGAAGTTTCCAAACAGGCTTTTTTTCTATTCGAGCCCACATGTCCCACAAAGCGTTTATTATAGCAGCTGTGGCAAGATGAATGACACCTTTCTCTGGACCAATCTGAAATAAAAATTAACATATATACATATGTTATACACACACACACATATATATATATATATATATATGTTTCGTCATTTTTTAATCTAATTATAAATATCAATAAATACCCATCTCAATTGTGATTCACTGGTAATTTTTCGCCAGAATGATGCAAAGTCATTGAAGATATTACAAACTTTTTGATTTTTTAACAAAGTGGATAAAGATTTGCATGCCTGAACAACTGAAAATAAAATAAATCCGAATTAATTTCGTATGTATTATTTTACTGAGAAAAATCTTTATTTTTACCGATTTCAGTTCCTCTACCCAGGGTGAATGTTAATCCATATCCACAAATATCTGTATCAGTTTTTAAAATAACATATGCACATGAATAATCGGGATCTGTATGCTATAAATAGAAAAAGTCATATATCTTCACAATCGTTTTTTTTTCTTTTTAACATAATTTCATTGTACTATATCGTTCAAATATGATAATACTATTTACCATAGCATCGCTACCATCTGCCTTTAACGATGTTGGGAATCTAATATCTTTTACTTCAACATCGACTATGCTGATATCCATGATTCTTGCAAAAATAAATCCAATGATCTATTAATGTTAATGTTAAACGGTATTCGATGTATAAAGTGTGCAACTTTCCGCTATACTGGATTGAAACGTAAGATATGACCCATATTATCTGTTTCTTGTATAAACAATTATTTTAATAAGCATTATCAGTTATGTAAACGATATATCATTTAGGTACCGACGATGACAAAATTTTTTACGTAAGAAGAAGATAAGACAAGTTGATACGTCGAAATTTCTGCATACTTTCTTTCGATATATCTTTTATCTTTTCTTTTTTTTTTTTTTTTTTTTTTAATAGCTTGTAAGCACATATCTTATTAAAACAAAATAAACAACTATATTGTTCGTAATACATCATGTGCGTGCGTGCGTGCGTGCGCGCGCGTGTGTGTATGTATATATATATATATATATATATATATATATATATATATATATATATATATATATATATATATATATGTATATTCCTTCATCGATATCTATAATTAAATGTTGGGATCTGCATAAAACATTTCTTAGTTCGATAAGTATTATTAGCGAAAGATGCAGAAAGAATTATTATATTACATAAATTATTATATTTAACTGTCTATAAAGCAAACGTTTAATAAATGATTTAATTAAGTTAATAATTACGACAGCTGATGCAGCTGAGTATAGTTATACTATATTCTAGCTTTCTTCAATAATGTATTTTGAGCTATAATACAAAGTACGAATGATACACTTGACAGACTATAGTTTGATGAAATACAATTACAATCTTTTTCACGGCTGATTTTTAGTTGCCTCAGTGGATGGCGTTTTTGAGGGTGGAGTGGGAGGTAAACTATCTTTACTATCCGATTTATTATCAGGTTCCGTTCTAGATTCATTCCATTTTTGTAAACCTTCTGGCAATTTCGTATCTTCTTCGAAGGAGCCAGTACCTTCGACGAATTCTTCGTAGGTTGATTTTTCTTTGAACGGTCTGGGTCCAAGTAATTCTATCATGTCGTCTCTATTTAAAATCTCTTGCTTCAAGAGACGTTCCGCGACCTATGGTTTCGTTAGAAGGCGTTAGAAACTTCCAATTAAAAAATCGATAACGTTGACGCTAATCGATCTACCTTGACTACGTCTTCCTTATGCTTCGTAAGAAGTTCACGCGTGCGTTTATGAGCGCTATCGATTAACTGACGCACTTCGCTGTCGATGAGTTGTGCCGTACTCTCGGAATATGGTTTGTCTATAGTTGGTTCACCCGGTTGCGGTCTTTCGAAGCTGACATTTCCTACCTTTTCGTTCATACCGAACTGTACGATCTGAGCGTAGGCATTTTCTGTTATCTGTTATCAAAATTATTCCCATTGTAAATAAATCATTCGTTATTCGCCCGTTAGGAATTTATCTAACGATACCTTTTGTAAATCATCCCTAGCACCTGTTGTTATGCGACCGAAAAATATTTCTTCCGATACCCTACCTCCAAGTGTCATACACATCCGATCAAACAATTGTTCCTTCGAGTAAAGATATTGTTCACGTGGCAAGTATTGAGCATATCCTAATCCTTTTCCTCTTGGTATGATAGATACCTAAAGTATATGAAATACTTATTGATGTAATCGATGATCTTGGTTAACGGTATATAAATTCGGGGGAAAAAAAAAAATACCTTCAAAAGCGGATCTGCATATTCCAAGAACCAACCTGTCACTGCATGACCAGCTTCATGATACGCAACTGTTCTCTTTTCTTCCGGTTGCAAAACATTTGTTTTCTTTTCCATACCAGCTACCACTCTTTCAATGGCTTGCTCGAAATGTGATAATTTAATATTATCGTTCATATCTCTTGCCGCTATGAGAGCTGCTTCGTTACAAACATTAGCTATGTCAGCTCCTAGAAGAAAAAGTTTACTTACATTATTATTTATATGAAATTTTATATATTTCTTTTCTTTTCTTTTATATATATATATATATATATATATATATATATATATATATATATATATATATATATATATCTGTATTATACCCGTAAAACCAGGTGTCAAGGATGCCATTTTTCTTGCCAGGTCATCTTTGTTCAACAATGTTTTTAGACAGGCCAAATGCACCTTAAATATGGAAGCACGTCCTTTGATGTCCGGTGCTGGAACATAAATTTGTCTATCGAATCTACCAGGTCTTAAAAGTGCCTTATCCAAAATATCCACTCGATTTGTCGCCGCTAAGACAACTACATTGGTCGTTGTGTTAAATCCTAAAGAGAGAAAAAAAGGGTTAAGAAAAAACGTAGTATTATCATTTATTCTAATAGAGATTAGAGAGAGATAGAGTCATTTACCATCCATTTCTACCAAAAGTTGATTAAGTGTATTTTCTTGCTCCGAATGCCCACCAAAATTACGACCACCTCTTTTCCTTCCTACCGCATCGATTTCATCGATAAATAAAATACATGGTGCGTGTTTTCTTGCCATAGAAAACATATCTCTTACTCTAGAAGGTCCAACACCTACAAACATTTCTAAAAATTCTGAACCTGACACGGAAATGAATGGAACGTCTGCTTCACCGGCCGTTGCCTTAGCAAGCAATGTTTTTCCTGTTCCAGGAGGACCTAAAAAATAATCAACAGATTATACATACATTCGTTTTCTCTTTGGTATCTTTATTAATTTACAGACATTTATATACCTGTCAGCATAGCTCCCTTTGGGATTTTTGCCCCAAGATCTATATATTGTTTCGGATTTTTCAAAAAATTTACAAATTCCATAATTTCAATCTTTGCTTCTTCGCACCCAGCCACATCTCTATATTTAAATTGTGCATATATGAAATCTAATTCATCGCTGTATAGTATAGCAAATTTAAACATAATCAGGAATAATAACTTACTTAAATCGAACGTCAATATCTTTTGAATTAATTAATTTTGCGGTTGATTCCATCACGCCACCAAATAATCCCCTTCTTCGACCGCCTTTTCCACTTATCGTTTCTACTGAACGTCGCAACATGTAGAAAAATAGTCCTATAAAATTATTTAATAGATTAAAACTAAACGTAAATGATTTATTTTAAAATAACGATTAATAACTTTAGTAGGTACCGAAGAAAAATGCTTGCGCTAAATAAAACAGTAAAGTTGATGATTCTATCTCAGATTTATATACAACGGGAACATCATTTTCAGGTTCTATATTTAATTCTATTTGAATATTTTCTAAATTTCTTTCAAAAGTTTCTGTGCTTCCAATATTGAACCATAATGTAGTCTAGAAAGTACATTATAAATCAATTTATTTATATTATACTAGCAAATTAAGTGATGCAATAGTTAATGCACTATAATATATTAAGGTATATAATCAATTGTTAAAACTTACATGTTCATTTATGGTATGACCAGGAAGAAGTTTGATTCTAACAAATTTTTTATTTACAACTTCCAATTTTTCTACCATTCCTTTACTTAAGTAGCTGAAATTCAGGACAAAAAGAAAAAAAACAAAAAGAAAAGAGAAGCGTATAAGTCAAAGAATACATTTCCAATATAATTAGAATTTTATATTAACATATATAGATTACTTACTTGTGGACAAATTCTCTCCATGTAATTTGTTGAGAATACATATCTTCGAAGAAGAAATAGAAAAATCCGGTTATAGTTGCTGTAATAATCAATCCGTACCATGTATATTTTTCGTAATCGCCATATGATTTGTCTCCTTGCCCTTGCTGCCAACCTGTACCAAACATCTTAGACGTCCAATTAGTCTTTGAACTCTTAGGAGGACTAGATGACGATTGTTTACTGGTTTCAGCACCTTTACTTGATTTGCTCTCTGACTTTTTATCCGTTGGTTCATCAACTTTATTTGGCTTTGCCCCACCTTTATACAAATATTAGTTTATTTACTTAGATGATATAATCACATTATTATTATTATTATTATTATTATTATTATTATTATTATTATTATATTAAAAACAAGATGTTGAAATTTTGCTTACCTCGTTTAAAAAATTTTTCAAATCCTTTAGGTGATTGCATGCACAATAATCTCCATTGTTGTTGCAATTCTTCAAAAACAGGCATCGTATAACATTTTTTCAAAAGTGACAAATGTCTTTTCAACTGGAAAAATACGTAGTTCTATTTAGTTGATACATTTATAGAATTATAATACGTTTTATTTTACATTTAAATAACGATACATATAATTTTATTGACGATATATAAGCAATATATAAACTGTATTTTTAATGAGAGAAAATATCTGCATTTCGATAATGAAAATTGTAAATATTAAGAATAATTTCTCAATAAACATATACGATATAATGAATTAATAGAAAACTATGTAAATATTGATTCATAAATATTAACGTTATAAGTAAAAATGTTATATCATAAATTGCTTATAGGTTATGTTATACTAAAGACATACCTGAAATGTATCCAAATGTCCCTTTTGAACGGACACTAATAAAATTTTTTCCAATCTTTTTGCAGATAATAATAATTGGCTCGCCATAGTTAATATATTATGTTAATAATTGTTTCACAAAATGATGAAATTTTTTTTCCAATGTAGCTAATATCAATGAAAAGCACAGTGCCGGCCGCAACTCACCATTTCAAGGTACTACTACACACATCGAATGCTGATTATGAAATATGTATGGTTAAGACTAGATCTAGTTACATCAAATACAAAATTTAAAAAAAGAAACTTTTTCAAAAACATTTTCATTTTTAAAATGTACGTATATATTTGACGTATGCGATCTAATTAACTTTTCAATCTTAATTCAATATTTTTATCTAATTCATTTTTATAACCTATATATTTTATACTATTTGAATATTGTACGATTTTTATGACTATATATTAACGCGTGTATTATTGGTAAATATTAAAGAAAGAATTTAGATGAAATTTTTAATTAATAAAATATTTTCGTGACATTTAAGATATGTCATTTATATTATTAATTATAAGATTTGTAAGATAATAGTAACAGCGAAATGTGAATTAGTTGAAAATAGTGAGATAACGCACGTACTCACTTCTCAAAAACAATTTTGATACGACTTAGATTATTCGAAGGATACGAATTTTAATCTTTTTTGCAATAAAAAAATACGCGTTAATTTAGCACATTTTGTTTGTGTAAGGAAATAGGCTTGGAGAAAAAAATATTGCCTGATTAAATGTATGTATGTACGTGTAACTAATGTGTGTGCGTGTATGTAATTGTTTTGTTATCACACGCTATTGAAACAACTTTCGTAGTTCAAATTTCGTTTAACATTTTTTCTAATTAAGTTTAATGTTTTGTATTTATTCTAATGAAGGATTAATTGCTTTTTCTTCTTTTTTGAAAATATTAATAAAATGAATTTTTTATTGTTGATACAAAATTACAATGGAAATACTTCTTAATTCTTGATACATTATCAATCAAGGGTAAAGACCTAAGCAAATAATCCAAATACTTATAACACCCTTGCAAAAAGTGATATAACAGTAATGATCAATACTTGGATCTAATTTCTAATTATCTCTCATAAAAATACATATTTTTTAATATATAATAAAGAATTTCGTATGTAGCTTAGAATCCAGTTTCCGGATGTTTCTCGACCCATTTTTTGATAGCAGGAATGTTAAGAACCTTTTCCTGTAATGCTTTCAGATTATCATATTTCTCGATAATATTAGACTTTGACATGAAATTCAAATAATCCAATAGAGCGACAAAAGTAAAATCTGCCCAGCTTAAAGCACCACCCACAAAGTAACCACCATTATCTTTTACTTGTTTGTCTAAACGTTCCAAAATAAATGGTACTACTTCTTCAGCCACCTTTACTTTCGCGGCCTTTGCTTCGGCATTTTGTTCGTAATGATGTGCAGCGATCTCTGAAACAAATGTATGAATAATTAGATATAAATCCAAGCAATAATTATTCGATAGAAACATTAATACAAAAATAACTTACTTGCACGAAGATCATGGATAGTGTCAACGATGGCATCAATCTCTAAAGCTTCCCAATCATTCTTTCCGGCAAGACCATGTTGCTTAGCCAAATAACGAGCGATGGCAGTTGATTGATTGATTTTTTTTCCATCTACTTCCAGCATAGGTACTTGACCAAAGGGTGTAGCTGCGAAAGAAAAATCCATTCTTTATAGTAGAATATAAAATACAAAAGTATATTACTCGTTTAGATTTGATATTATCCTTTATGTTCTGTGCTTACTTGGTTTTATCTTTGGCCAATCTTCTCTCTTAAAACGAACGTCTTCAAACTCGACTCCAGCATAGCTGAAAATAAAACGGATTGGCTCTGCCAATGCTTTTACAGGAAAGTAAGTCAACTTGTAGGAAGGCATTTTTCTGAAACGAAATAAAAAAAAAAATATTAATACAAATTAAAATGATGATTACAAAAGGATGTTCTCGAATTTAACTGCAGAACGAATAATCGTGACGTCGATGTAATTAAATATTATCGGAGGTAAATAGATCGAATTGAATTCGCTATCGGGAATCGGTAATTTTTTCTTACTCTAAAATAAAATCAATTTTGATTAAACAATCGACTCATCAAATAGATAACAATATCGCGAGATAAAGATAATGCGAAGATACTACTAAGATAAGAATCTTCCGAGATGTTCTTACATAAATGAAACTTTCGAGAAATTTCTACTAGAGTAGAAAAATTTGCAAACGCCGGAAATTGTTCCAATAAGATATAAATAATTAAACGGGCAATAAAGTTAATTATCGAACATTAATAAAGGTAATTTGAGCATTTTAAATTAATCTTGCCTGTTGCATTATCAGCAAATAATAATAATAAGAAAAATGAAATACGGTAAATTTTAACTATCCGCCATTAACTGACTTACACATACTCTGTAAGATGCAATATTAAAAATACATTTTCTCGAGTAACATCATCTTTCAATGAATAATTATATATAAAACATATTGATCTAATTATCAAGATTAAATAATTTCTGGCCGAACGTATCGGTATCGTATTGTATTAATTCGATTCTATTTATAAACGTATATTTCAACCGGTGTAATTTTGTACATCTCTTTATTGCTAACGCGATTTACTGTAAAGCTGTACTATTATTTTCATCAGATGACGACATTAAGAAATTCTACCGGATGCAACAATGATCGTTCAAATTATATATATACGCACACACGACACACATATACAGTATAGTAGTAGGCATACACAAAATTTAATATGTATACAGTATACGAAACATTAATAATTTAACATTAACCTTAATACATGAATTTACTTACTAATTTTCAGCGGTAGAAATTAGCAAAGAGAAATATAGATTCACTCGGAACGATACTCTCAACACAGTACCTCGAAAGATTTTGTGACGTTTTTATTGGATCCCACTATTATATAGATCGAATCTATATCTTATCACCCCTTCCACTTTTTCATTTAACTACCATATTTAAAAAGAATGCCGGAGTCGCCTTAAAGGTACCATATTGAAACTAGACCAATCAGCGAGTGACATAGAAAAATCAGTAACTTTAAACTTCTGTCAGTTTGTTTTACGAACAAAGCTCCTTCTCTGTTGCTTTACTAAAAGTAAGTGCCTAGTTTATCTCATTCGCGAACAACCCGCTTCGAGATTCGACGTTAATTGTTACATTAAACAAAGTGTTCGTTTTGTGACACCGTTGCAACGTAATATTAGAGAGTGACGTTTATTTTATCGAGAGAAATAAAAATTAATTTGGAAAAAGAGAGAGTGAAAGAGAGAGAGAGAGAGAGAGAGAGAGAGAGAGACTTAAAACGCGCATTTGGTAGATCGTCGTTGATTCTTTTTTTTTATTTTTTTTTCTATTTTGTCATTATTATTATATTATTATTGCCATTATTATTATTATTAATATTATTATTATTATTGTTATTACTACTACTATTATTATTATTATTATTATTATTATTATTATTACTACTACTACTATTATTATTATTATTATTACTACAGTGATCACCTCATAAAAATAGCTCGTATTGTTTTTTTCCCGAAGCAACCGTTTTTTATTTCTTCTTTTTCACAAGGGGAAATCGGTCGCAGAGAATTTTCAAAACCGTCTTCGAATGGAATTTCTTTCTAGGATGACGCAGAGTATCAAGTCGATGAAGAAACGACGCTCATGAAAACTTATCGCATAACGAATTGCATCCAGCTGGATTTTACGTCCATTGGAGATTCAATTTCAAGCTGATAGCTCGATATTATGAATCTATTAAGTGGCGATTTCTTTTCGTGAATGCTTTAGATAGTGCCCTCGGTAAACAATTAGATGCAGAGTAGGTAATTACTATGAAAAAAAAAAAATATATATATATATATACATACACACACACACACACATACACATATACAACTGCATTATAATTCTTTTATATACTACATTAGTCAACATAATGTCATTTAGTTATTCACATTTTCAACATATTCCAATCTTTAATTATTGCTTATTATTTTTATACATACTAGATAATTATAAGAGATATTATAAATAACCTTGATAGAGGATAAACTTTGATATTTAATGTACGTATTTGTATATATGTATATATATTATCTGTATGTATATATATATATATATATATATATATATATATATATATATATATATATATATATATATATATATATATACAATTATTATTATAGTTTTACAACGAAGTGATAAGCTTTCACAAATATTTTTCTAATATTTGTAAAAGTTATGTTGGAAAATATTCTTTTTTCATATTATAAAAGAAAAGCAAAAAATTATGTTCTTGGCATTTGTATGAAAGTAGTTCTATCGATACAAAGCGAAGTAGAGAATGAACTCGGTGGTCTTTGTTGTCTAATCGAGCTTTGTTTATTATTCGCATATTTTTTCTACTTAGGTAACACGTTAGGAAACAGAAATGAATGATATAGAATAGATTTCCATTGATATGAAGTGTATGATTCTGATCTTTATACTTATATATATATATATATATATTCTTTTTATACAAGTATGACGTAAACTTTTATATTAAGGATTAAAAAGTATTTGTTAATGTTAAAGTAACAAGCACATAAAGGTCTTTTATTACCATTAAATGATTAATAATTATTAATCATATGTCATCAAAAATATATATATGTATATTTCAGTTTGATAGATTATATACAATATCATGGTCAATATGAATGTATTTATTAAATAAAGCTACAATTAAAAATATCGATATCAACATTGTAAATGTTACGCTTTCATGTACTTTCTTTGCACAAGAATGTATTGCGATTGAAAGTATCTCATTTGAATTAAAGAATGAATTGATTTCTATTAAGTCACTTGATTTTTATTCAAATTGTATTCTCTTATTCCTAGTAAAAATACATTTTTTATACCATCTGTAATAGAATCTACAAAGCAGCAGTAATAAATGGGGAAAGTCAAAAAAAGGTCGATATTGCTGAATAGCAATCATTCTCAGAATGTGATACGCAACCTAATGTTAAGAGATTTAGGTCTTCATAATATAAATAAAACTAGTACACGAGAGCTTGAATCGATAGCGGAAACAAATCTTGTTTTGAAGAGTCATAGGGAGTTGGTATGTATAAGCATACAATTATGTTTATCTCTCTGTAACATGAATGTATATATATATATCGCAAAAGAAGTATGTAGTACTAACTTCTTTTTTTCTTGTAATCATATTTACAATGTTCTATTAAATTCTATTTTTATAGAAATGTGATTTACCTGGTGTTCCTAGAGCAACTTTTTTAATGGTCTTTAGTCCTGATGGGTATGTTTTTTTTTCGCAAAAAGATATTTAACATAATTAAAAATATGTCCTATTATATTTTAGGACTAAACTGGCATCTACGCATGGAAATCACAATGTATATATTACAGAAGTTAAGACAGGAAAGAATATAAGAACTCTTTCCGGGCATCCACGTACACCCTGGTGTATAGCTTTTCATCCGTCTTCAAGTCAGATATTAGCTTCTGGCTGTCTTGGTGGTCAAGTTCGTGTATGGGATTTAAGCGTAAGCCTTTGAAATATTTTCTAATGTAATATTATTTGACATTAAAATCATAAATATATATATAGAAATAACATAGTAATTTTAATTAGGGAGGTAGCGAAGTATGGAATGCTGAAAGTCGTACAGTTATTGCATCTCTTGCGTTTCATCCATCCGAACAGTTGCTCGTAATTGCAACTTATAATGAAATTCACTTTTGGGACTGGAGTCAATCCGAACCCTTTGCGGTAGCTTCAACACGATCGGATAAAGAAAAAGTGAGGTAATTCAGATTACTTATTAATATCTTAATAAATTTCTTTAATCTTTCCACAATTAATATGATGTATTTAATGTACTTTAAAAATATATTTTAGATATGTAGCTTTTGATAATCTCGGAAGAAAATTAATCACAGGTATCGCAAATATATCGCCGATACGATCACGAAGGGATCGTCCTCCTGTAGAACAGCCATACAGAACTCTATTAAGGTATATTATACATACTAGGGCAACTTGAAAAATTTGCTTTTTTTTTTTTTTTCTTCCAAACAATGTGTTCAGCTTTAAGAAATGAAACGTAGAAAAAAGAAGCTGCGAATTTTTTAAATTGCCCTCGTATATTTTTATTATCATGTTGTAAATTTGTAACATATGAAATATATAATGTTTGTATGTAAAAATTTAGAAATCCATTGGAAGGTTTTCAAGATTCCGAAGCAATACCCCGCTATCATCATTTGTGGGACGCGTCTCTTCATGGATACAGAATGATGAATAATTATAATTATGCAAGAAGAGTACGAAACGGTAATGCGCCTGATCTCAGAACCACTAGAACGACAAGAACTGTTCCTAACGCACCAGAGGTATCATCTGACCTAAGAGATCGACATAGGTATTCTTTTAATATTATTTTTATAATGAAATAATGTGTAACGAAAAATATATATTTATTATACGCTCGATCTCTCTGCTTTTTCATTTTCTTGATCAAATCACATTATTCATTATACAGAAATTCCCCTTCATTAAGAAGAGTATTTGATGTAATTATAAGAAATTTATGCACAGAGCATGTGTATAATATAGAAAATTTACACAGTGAAACTATGGACGACGAAAATAGCGGAGAACAATCAGAGAATGGATATTGGCTCCTGGAAGAAAATAGTAATTCAGATTCCAACCTCGATGAAGCCAGTACGAGTAACGCCTCCAATTCACGAAGATGGACCAGTCGTTGGATTCAACTGGACTCGTCCAACAGAAATTATGATAATAATAATCGTACATCGTCGCTGAATGATCCAACGCATGCAAGACTTACGAACGATGAAATGATTCAAAGAGCTCAGAATAGGTTCTGCAATAGAAACCAAATTGCCCCTATGCCAGCGAATTCTCTGAGCTACGAACAGCCACCGTTATTTCCATTCAGAAGTTTGCAAGAAAGTCATTTTAGGAGGTTGGAACAATGTACGGTACCAGAAGTCGATTCTTCGAGTAGTTCGCTTCGCCATCAACCAACGAATTCTCCTGCTAATACAAGTAGTAGCGGTACGTCGACGAAGAGAGAAAATTCAAGGAATGAGAATAACACGCAAGAGACGCATATACCTCCAAAGAGAGAAAGAGTAGAAGGCGAAAGTTCGACGGAAAATCAACAGGAAAGACAAGAAGATGATCAAGTTGATAATCAATTAGGAATTAATAATAATAATGATCATAATCATAATAATAATAATAATAATTCTACTTTCGAAAGATCCGTAGATGGTAATAATACGAGCGAATTAAATACTGCCAGAGATAGGCCTGGAGAAGGATTCAGAAGATGGAGATTCTCCCTGAATCGAGATGTCGGTCTTCATCCATTAGAGATTCGCTTGAGAATACGTCTTCTTGGACGACACATAGATAATATGCAACGTTTGTGTAGGTATGTTAAAATTCCCCGAGTAAAAGTATTTCCCATACGTACGTGTTATAGAATTTTTTTCTTTCTTTTTTCTTTTTCTTCTTTTTTTTCTTTACATCATATACCCATTCCTTACAGAGCCAGATTGGAAATTGTTCAACTACAGCAGGTTCGTAGGATGTGCGAAGACTTGCAACATCAGATACGTTCGCTGCACGTAACTGTACGAGTTGAGAGACAAAATATTAATCGTGAAACAGCAGGACAATCGAATACGAGTACAAATGCAAAACCTTCGACGTCTGGACAGAATTCCTCTTCGGCGTTGACAAATTCTCAAAGTGAACCTACTAGAAACTTTAAAAAGATTCTTTTAGAAAGTTACAAGAGAGAGAATAACGAGACTGGCGATACAAAAGCATGCGATCGGGATCAACCGTCGACATCTACGGGGATAACGAAATCATCGAAATTTATGAACGGCGATCCACAATCTCACAATAGCAATAACGACGGTACAGAAAATTCTACGAATATAAGCCTTTCAAATTTATTACCAAGCGAATCGGAATTACGTGATATGCAACCGCATAATTTGTCGAATATATTGGACAATCTTTACTCGCAATGTCAGAATTGTAATCTTCCTGATAATTCGCAGTACACGAATAATGCGACGAATGATCACACTTACTCGAATTTAGCTAGCAATGATGAAAATATACAATTACCGAGCATATCCAGTCTTGTTTCTAACATCGGAGTGACGTCAAACTTGCCAACAATTTCTGCGATAACTACTACAACCTCGCAATCGCTTAGCGTTTCGCATTTAGTTAATAACGAATTAAATAATCCAAGCTCCGTTAACGATGAAACGGCTCGGACGAACGATAACGTAGAGTATTCCTCCGAGGATGTAAATACGCATCTTAATAAACATCTTAACAACTGTACTGATAATAACGAGTACGTCAATGCCAATACAGAAGATTCGTCGAATATCCCAGAAAATTTGAATCAAAGAGTACAACCCGAATCATCCTCAAGTAATATCAATTTACAAAACAGACAGTACATGTACCAAAGAATTTGTAAATATGGGCGTCGAATGTACTTAAGGTAAGTTGGGTCCTTCACGGTCCGCTTATAATGTATTACCAATGATTAATTATCCAAATAATATATATATATATATATATATCCTGTCCTATTTTATTTTCGTTTCGAAGAAATCCAAGATCATTGCCACTGGGAGCCAAAAGAGGTTGTTCTAGATCCCAATCAAGTAACAACGACGGTTCACGTTTTTGCGAAAACGTAAGAAGGCCATGGCATTTACGTAGAAATCCACCGCAACCGTGCGATGGTACATCCAATGATAATAACACCGAAAGAAATCAAGTGCAAAGTACTTCAGAATTTTTACAAGTAATGATACTTCGATTGGAGTTCTTAGTTCGGCAACAAAGAGCTTTGGCTCAGAATAATAATATCGGTAGGGGTTTTAATAGCGATGGCCAAATGGACAATGTCGCGGATAATGAAAATCAAGAAATAGAACAGATTCGAGAAGCCACTCGTCTCCGAGCTAGGTAAGGTTAAATATCGCGTTGATATTTCTACGTAATATCCTATTCAAATTTATATTATCTTCATGCGAATTTTATCCGATCCGGGTCCCTTTCCAGGCAAGTTCTTAGCTTGATGGTCGAAGGTTTAACCCAATTCTTTGAAACTAACAGACCCGAAAATGGGTCACAAAGTAATATGCTATACGAACAAATCTATAGTAAGTACGAAAACGTTTCGTTAATTTATACATTTTATTAACGATGTAATTGTAATCATAATTCTTTTTTATAGAAATGTATGTTTTACTGCACTTAGCATTAGAATTAATGGATTTGTTATTAGCTCAATTGGTAACTACGAGACGAGAATTGGAGTCTAGTCAGTATGGGCCATATAGTTCCGATATTTCATCTCCGAATAATAATAGGACAGAAATATCTCGAAGTAATAATAGTTTAGACGATAGTTTACGAACAGAGGAATATAATTCGAGTGACAACGTGCAACTTGTATCGGAAAGTAATGACGACACCGAGATTTTTGAAAGAAATCTTGACAGAGAAAATCCTGGAACATCCCTCGAGATGAATCAGGCGAATACGGAGGATCTTTTTTCGGTACACGCTAACAGAAATTATCACAATATGGCAGAACGTTTAAAAAGGTTGTTCTTTCATCCGCAATTACTCGAAGCGGAATCGGAGAGCAATAATACGGAGGAACGTACAAATTTGACTCGTCTTAATTCGCACGCGAATAATTCCATAAATACCGATAACGCAACTTTCACTCCACAAAGTAATGAGTTCGAGCAAGCGGGTACAAGTACCGGCGGTCATAATTTATCGGAACACGCTTTGTCCGCCGAGGTACAGAATATCGTTGAAAGGATTCAAAATAATAGTAATGATCCCGTTAATGCCGATAGCTCGACGGAAAGTAGAAGACAAAGCAGCGATGGGCAACCACTCAGCAGTAATATTACCTGCAGAAATAATGATTCTCGTGAGTTACGTTTTCATGAGCTTAGTACAGCCATCAACAGAAGAGGGTTTAGAAACAATTGGCAAAACGTCTCGTCTGGGATTAATCAGAATGCGCAAGAAATTGAACAGAGAATTCAAAGGCCAAATTGTACGAATTGGGCTAACATTAATTCCAACGAACAGAGTACGAGAAGACCGTTAAATTTTCAAGGTTCCAGTTTGTCGACACCTATAATAAGAAGGGCCTCAACGCCTATACGAGGATACGTTAGAAGATATCCTACGCTTCAAAGGGAACGTTTCAGACGTAGAATATCTTATAGAAACGGAATATCTCGCAGGCAAGAATTAAATATTCCTGTTATACGAGTAAATGGGATTCCATTGAACGAATTGCATAATTCGCAAGGAAATCAAAGAAGGAGACACAATGTTTCACCTCATATCCCTTCGCCATACCTTGTCGATAATTTTCCTAATGACGTTGAAAGAAATGGTAATAATAATAATAACAACAACAACAACAACAATAATATTAATGTTAACAACAACAACAATATTAATGTTAACAACAACAACAACAACAATATTAATGTTAACAACAACAACAACAACAACAATATTAATGTTAACAACAACAACAACAATAATAATAATAATTATAACAATTATAATTATTACCATCATCAACCCGGACCAAGCTCTGTACATCAAAACAATAATAGATACAGGGTAGGTTTTAATGATAATATATAGAGAAACCAAATTTTCACGATAAAATTGTTATAGTTAGATGAAAGTAAATGACGTTATGATTTATATTTTCAACAGAATCTAGGTATACAACAGTTATTAAGTCCAATAGTTTTTGCACAAGCTATGTGGCGTAATCGCTTCGTACGTTATTCCGAATTCGGGAATAGCAATTCAGCAGTGAGAAGTATTAGTAACAGTACCGGAGGAGGAGGTGGTAGTGGTGGTGGTGGTGGAGGAGGAGGAGGAGGAGGAGGAGGAAGTGGTGGTGGCGGCGGAGGAGGAGGAGGTGGAGGAGGTGGAAGTGGAGACGGTGATGGGGATGGAGATGGAGGAGGAATAAGTGGGGGAGGACAAGATACTGGAAACGATGATAGCGATGATATCGATCTAGGAGGTATAAACTCTCCGTTATACACGAATTTTGTTAAATATTTCCAAATCTATATAATATATATAAAATGTGTCTGCAACGAGGAGCACCGATTCCTTTTTTGTTTTATTTTTTTATTCTTTTTTTCCTTTTTATATAAGAAAATTCTGGGCTCTCATTGTGCCGTGTAGAGATACCCTGTATATTTATGTTATTAATTCTTTCAGATCATATACCAGTTAGTATGACGGTTAATGGCTTTGAAATTCAAAGTTATAGGGTTCAAGCGTGGGATTTTTCAACAGGCGAAATCCCAGACATAACCGATTGTAAGTATCTCACACGGATTGTCCTTTATGAGATTAATTTTCTCCCTTTTTTTTTTCGATGTTAACATAAAATATGAATTTTCAGCTAAGAAAAACATCGTTGTGCGCGAATGCAAGATTCATAATGACGCAAGCATTGACATTTCGTCCGATGGGAAATTATTAACGACACTTTTACCGTCGGGACGTATTAATGTAACGACGACTTTAGGCGAGTAACATACGTTGATGATTATTTTACGTCTTTTTTTTTTTTTTCTTCTTGACATAATCTACGAACACGCGTTTATATTTCAGGTATATACAGTTTACAATGGGAGACATTAGGAGAAAAAATTTATTCGACGAAAATTGATCAGACGGTTGTCTCCGTGTCGATGTCGCCAACGAGGCAACATCTCCTAGTGGGTTTGGCATCGCGAAGAAGTCGCGCTAGAGGATTTCTAATGGCATTACTTTACAAGCTAACGGATAAAGAGACTACTAAGGAGAAACAATGTTTAGTAGATCAAATTGATCCGGAATGTTATAACTCGTACGAACCAAGTGATTCGTATAGGACGGACGAATTTATCCACGGTATCGATAATTTTGGTAACGCGAGACAAAATAATGACGACATCGATAGACAGGATCAAGATTGGCGTCATCGTACCCTGAGAACTGATATAGATATTAAAGATAATAAAAGGAATATGGTGCTTATTAGGAAATTGTTGCTATATATTCCAGGATCCACTGGATATGTCAGTTTAAATTGCATAAGATGGGCACCGCAGCCTGGCCAAGGAATGGTTTATGCAACAAATACAGGTCAATTAAATATTCTCCATTGATGTGTATTTGTGAGAGAGTGATCCGACATATTATTCTATATGGTAATAAATAAGTTATATATATGTGTGTATATACATATATATATATATTAAGAAGCCAGGGTGGAAGTAATAAAGAGAGTGTAGATTTGTTAAAAAAAATTCCTAACGTATTCACGATATGTGAATTAGTCAGTATAATGTCATTTACGATTGTAATATCTTCTTTGTAGATTATAAGATATAAAAAAAAAGTATCGTGCCGCGCTTGTAAAATCAGTGTTCTTATCATAATGAATTTCAGCTCCGTACTCACGTAATGTAATTAAAAGGGCGCAAAATTCCGCGAGGAGCTGTGCCTTACATTTTACTTTTTAAAAAGCGTTGTTGTTAAGTTTTATGTTTTATCAAGAGATTGTAAAAACATAGAATACGATATAGGTGTGTATATATATATATATATATATATATATATATATATATATCTATATATCTATATGTATATATATATGCATTTGATTAATATATTAATGTATAGTTTGTAAGTTCACTACTTGAATAATTTAATAGTATATCCAATTTATATATTGCCCGACTGACTTTTAATTATGATCTGAACATCATTTTAATTGTGATAACTTGCAGGAAGAAATCCTCTTAACTATAAGAAAATCATCACACACGACATCAATATGTATTTGTTAATATAATTGTGATGCAACTAAATAAATCGTATGAGCGAATAGTGTTTCCATACTTCCGTAATGCAGATCTTTTTTAAAGAATTCTTTTGTGCCATGTAAACGTTTTTTTGTACGAACAAATTTTTTTCAATCAAGCCTTATGGTATATGTATTTCATTTTTCTTTCTTTTTTTTTTTTTTTTTAATAATGATTGATTAGTACAGATCGATTGTATTATTATTAAAGACGCAATTTTTATGAAGCATAAAAAATTATTAGATCAGTCAATCGCTTCTTATATCAATAGTATTGTCCAAGATTTTTAAATAACAAATAAATATTCAATAATACATAACAAGTGTAAATAAAATAACATTCTTTTTATAATCTGATTGGTTTGGGTCATCAGTCCGTAGACTAGTTCGATGGGGCTCTCTATGGCCACCCTATTCTGCACTAACTTTTCAACCTTTATACAATTATTGCAGCTCACAATCTATCCTAATCTTTTCATCATCGTACTCATATGCCTTGGTTTCCCCTCTCACATTTCTTATCTCATATACTTCCATTAAAAACTAACTTGACAAGTTTTTTTTTTTTCCTACAATCTATCGTTTACGTATTATACTACATTATATGTGTACATACTCTTTTTTTTTGATAACTATCATATGCTGCTAGGATGTATTATTCATAGTATTGTATAGTATTCTTCATATGTACCTGCATGTATGTATCGTATATTATTGCGTTACATTCGAGTCATGTATAGAAATTAAGATTTTACATAGATAATATTAAATGCCATTACATATTAATCGTCGTACAACAAACTATGCAATAATTCAGGAGTCTCCGGTTGTTTTAGACAAAGAGATACTTTATCTTGCGAACTCGTAGTATATTTATTCTGTTCCAATTGACCAAGATCATGATCCAACATCGTTTCTATTTCGTCGTCTATATAAAGAGGATTTTCATACATTTTATTAAGATAAGACGTACTTGGATCTGCCGAATTTATCGTTTCGTTTATAGTTTTTTGTATTTCGCTTTCCGTTATATATACCGCATGAAAATTATTTAAAGGCGCGGACATGTCGCGATTTATAACTTGAGCATTATTCTGAGGTTGTCCTCTTATCTCTGTCAAAGACTCGGGTATCTGATGGCATTTGACTTGATGTACTTTTAGATTTCCTGTTTGTGAAAATGTTTTAGTACAAAATGTACAATGATACGGCCTTTCACCGGTATGACATCTGGAATGTCTCTGTAGTTTGTACTTTGTTACAAATTGTTTACCACATTCTGAACATGTAAAGGAATTACTATCAATGGGCATTACATGACCGTGTATGACTGACTGATCCATATCCATATGAAAGTTGATCATATGGGAATTTAAAGAAACTTTGTAGCGAAACGATTGATGACAATTAGCGCACTGAAATTGTTTCTTTCCTTCGTGTCTTTCCATATGTTTCATAAGTATTTCTTGCTGATTGAAGGACATTCTACAAATCTGTAATTAAATGTTTAAAATGATCGTTGAAACAATAAAAAAAATTGCCTCATAATAATAATATATCCTACTTAATAATTATAAAATATACGTACATTACAAATAAAAGGTCTCTGTCCTGTATGTATACGTTTATGTCTTTCTAAGTGAGCTTGACATCTAAAACTTTTTGTACATATAGGACATATAGATCTTCTTACATTCTGTTTATTCATCGAGGATTTCTCAATGCTATCATTTTCTTTCAAATGACACAACATATCCTGTAAGCGGTATTCGTTTGATAACGAATGCATACGATACGTACAATAAATATATATATATATACCTCAGCAAAGTCAATTTCTAAAGAAGGTGCAGCTAATTGCTTTTGCACATTGGCAACCATTAAACAAAATTCATCGAATATACAAATTTTTTGTTCGCAATCAATGCAAACGTACTTTGAGAATACATCTGACGTGGATATATTTATAACCTAAATATATGTAATATATAAATTATAGTATGTAGATATAACCTAAATTTTTTAATAATCGTATTAGACATATATATATATATATATAATTACCTCTTTGGAGAAATATTTATTAATAATCGAAATTAATACAGCACCTTTGACTTTATCTTTAAATACATCTGTACCTTGTTGTTTTTCTTTACCGCATAAACGACACAATTTAGAACTCATTTTATGAAGCATCATTGTTAAGAATATAATTCGTAATGCCAATTGCAATAGTTATTTAATAGTTGATGTTATCGATTAAAATGATTATTACTCGAACATTATTTTATTATAAATAATTTATAAATGCAGAACCTTTACCGTCGTTTTTCCGGGTCTATCAATATTTGACATTTAAATGGACGAGTAATTTTTCTATGATGGCAAACTTGAAGGAAAACAAAGATTTTAATTATTTCAGCTAGGCGACCATTTAGCGTCTTGACGTTGGCGATAATGTGAATTGAAAGACGTGTCCTTTACCAATCACGTTGCTGGTCAAAGACAACTAGCGACATCTAGCGGAGACGGCACTAAGTAGGTAACAAATTTGTCAGCACCATCTATTGGATTTGACAGATGTTACACGTTGGACTGGACAATCCGTAGTTCGACATTTATCTAACAGATGGTGCTGACAAATCTGAGATAAAAAAATATAATTTTTTATAGAGCCACCTGTGATTATCTTCAAAAAATAGTGTTATAACGGCTATATACTTTCAAATTTTAATATAAAAATTAGAGTAATGTTCGAGGAATGCGTCGCTCAATCCAGTTTAATAAAAATTAGGGATCGGATATGAAATGATTGATATATGCACGAAGTTTTGATTATGTGTATTGAGATCGTTACAATCAAATTGTGAAAAGGAATCCACAGTGTATCTCACGTTTAGACCATAAATGTTTTTGAATTATAATTTCTTATATCGTTCGTAATATTCGAAGTTAATGTGTGGACTGATATAAATATTTTATTAATAACAGGTATAAAATGATTTTCATATATATAAAATACCATGAGGTATTTTTGTAACTTTCATAGATAAAGAACAATTTCGTTCTAATTATATGGAATATCATGGAGTATGCAAATATTACTTAAAGCTATTATCTCTTTGATAACAATAATTCATATAAATAACATATTACCTCCTTCCCTGGTAACATGAAGTAAATTTTACTGTATTTATATGAATGGTGTCAATTGTGTTAAGTGAATAAAATGAACTTATCTAACGCTTATCTTTTCTTTTCTCGGAATAGAAAATGATTGAAACCATTTTTCTTTTTTTTTCAGAATGTCCGCGCTAGTTCAGTATGTGGTTATAAGAGGAGATCTCTCCAAGACAATGGGATGGCCAATGGGTGCTATAGTAGCTCAAGCTTGTCATGCTTGTACAGCCGTCACTCATCTTTTTTACAATGATAGCAATACGCAAGCTTACCTCGCTGATTTGGATTCAATGCATAAAGTTGTTCTTGAAGTAAGTATATGTGTATACATACATACATACATATATATATATATATATATATATATATATATATATATATATATATATATATATATATATGTTTTGAGATATCATGTTTATCTTGCTCGAAGCAAAACATAAATATATTATTATTGTGCTTGTTTACTATAATCTGTACATATAAAATCATCAAAGAAATACAGTAACTTTTACAAAGTTTCTCTAACCGTTAGGCTTCGGACGAGGCCAGTTTACATACTTTGTGCTCCAAACTGAAGGAGGACGACATCCATCACAAGTTGTGGATAGAACAGCCCGAAAACATTCCAACTTGTCTGGTAACAAAACCTTATCCTAAGAATGAAGTGCAATCGTATTTTAAAAAGTACAAATTGCTCAAGCTTTGATAATGACAATCATTGTAACCATTAATAAATATTTAATCGGTACAAAACTAAGTTTATAATACACTGTCGTACACTTATAGCGAGAAATAACAAAAATTTATACTCGAATGAACGAAGAAAATCTGATATCTTCTTCATTGCGAGTAAGTTATCGTTAGGTTCGCTTTGCTCGGGCGAACAAGGAAGATCGAGACGTTGGAAAGCGGACGGGTAAAATCGTAGTCCAATTCATCCGCCTATTATATGTCTTCGTCCAGAAGCTGTCCATCGAATACACGGAATTAACATTCGGACTACCCAGACGCAACACAGCACGGTGAAATCTGTACCGACGTAGAAACGGCATAATATATCCGAGGTATACACTTAAAATTTATTTTATAATTGCTAATATTGACAATGTGTACACATTTACTCGTTCCATTTAAAAACTAGCGATAACTCTAGTCGACGAGAAAGCATCAAATAGGAGAGCAGCCCGCACGATATTTCGGCTCGAATGCAATCGTATAAAAATCTTGATCTCTCGTAGAGAATATGTGGAATCTCTCGTAGAATCCGAAATTAAACATTGCGGGTGATGATCGCTTATTATCGGGTTCCTTTAATCGTTTCACTTCTGATACGCAGGACAAGTTTTATTTTGTACGTAATCGTTATTACGAGCACAAAATTAGACTTTGGAAGTACCGCGTAGCCGTAGATGAACGCAAATAATATCCTAGACGTTCCTTCCTGGAGATTACGTGGGGAACAAGGAAGTCTCGCATATCGATCGTACGCACACACACGCATATACACACGCACACGCACATGCACACGCACGCATACACACAGAGAAATTACACGTAGGATAGCGAAGCCCTCGAAATACGACGATCTTAGCAAGAAAATAATTATCAATCCTGGCTATCTCCTTTTGTCCATCGAGAGAAAAAAAAAAGGAAATGAGTCTCTTGCACTATGCGCCGCATCACCGTATTCGATCGATCAATACACTTCAGCAGGAGACCAGAAACTAACACCGGGATCACGATCGCTCTCTCAATGTCATTCTTCGTCGTCGTAGGAGGGGATATGAATGTCGTCGTTGTTGTTGTTGTTCTTTTAGCCTCTAGAAAATTGCCCGATGACTTTGTGTATAGAAAGTGAGAGAAAGAGAGTGTGTGAGAGGGAGAGAAAAGGAAAGAAAAAGGAGAGATAGGAGAGAGAGAGAGAGAGAGAGAGAGAGAGAGAGAGAGAGAAAGAGAGAGAGGGGGAGAGAGAGAGAGAGAGAGAGAGAGAGAGAGATCGTGCAACCATCTTCGTTATCACCATGGATCCTAATTGTAGCAGTAAACTAATTATTTATGTACACGCACTGCGGACGCTAGACACTGTAAGTACACTTATTTACAACACTCCTCTGCGGCAAGATGATTAGTTTGGCGTATATATATATATATATATATATACACACACACATATATATATCGCTAAACCGATCGCATCGAATTCGGAATACGGTGAGTCGTTCGTTGGTGAGTCGTGTACGTTAGCGACGCGGATATAGGAAGGTCCTTGATGAAAATGCGCTACTTTCAGTGAACCATCTGTGTCACTGCCCTTCTTCCTCCTCCTCTTCCTCCTCCGCCAGCCATTCGCGCAGTATATTACTTCTTGGCTGAAAAAGCAAGCGAAAAACATTGAAATTATGTTTCACCGTGCGATCGATCATCCTTCATCTCGCATGATTTATGAAGCAAGCCTCGATTACGACCTTGCGATATATTTCCTCTTTAAATCCTGTACTTCGGGTTGATAAATACAGGATTTAGTTGGACAGAAATAACGAAAGATAGAGAGACAACGATAAGATAGCACATTTTTCACGAAGAACAATCCAGCGACAGCCATTAAAATCAAGCCGATAGGGGAGGCGGGTTTTAATGCGCGAGGTAGATTACTGTAACGGTCAAAGAACGATCTCACGTTTACCAGGGCCCATCGGGATCTTTATTTTCTCGTCATTCGATTGCGGAAGCTTCGAACCGCGTTGAAACGTTTAGCATCAGCAAAAACGCCGCTAGCGAACTTAATCTCATGCGGGAGGGTAAAAATTTGCTTTTGTGTTTGAAAATCGCACGGGATTTGGAGTGTTGGTTGGGGGTGGAGGAAGGGTCGCGGGGATGGACGGGTAGATAAAATATACGCGTGCAAGAGGCAAGGAGAGGGTGGGGAGCGGGGGTTGGATTGAACGCTGAAGCCATAACGCATTTCATCGAACCCAACGACGGGATTTCTGGCTTCGGGCTACGCTCATGCAAACGACGTTAGTCTTTACTACGGGATTTGCAATTACCAGGACCACGTTAGTTTGGGAGAGCAGGGTGAGTCGTGTGATGAGGGTGTTGGTGATGGTGGTGGTTGTAGTGGTGAGTAGGGCAGCGCACAATGAGAATTATGGCTCCGCTAAGTTCCCGTTGTGATCTGGATACTCCTCGTACTCCTCTCCCGGCTCGTAATCCGTTTCCGCGGGTTCTGGTCCTTCGATCACTGGCGTCGACGTATTCGTCGTGTCCTGTCGACCACACACACACACACACACGAGAATCCCAGCGTGCGTCAATACTATTCCTTCTTTCAAAATACCATCCCAACTTTTCCCCAATATCGTGTCATTACGGTCACGATCATGGAAACGCACAAGCCGTTTCTATTTCGTCCTAAGTACGATGGAATTTATCTGCGGCATTGTACGGGCATCAAATTATCCGATCGAATCCCAAACGTTAAAAGATATTGGCCCCGGTCAAAATTTCTCTGATCCCGGTCTAATCGTTCTCGTGGGATAATATTGACGTTATCTTTTCCAAAATCTAAATATTTCGATGGAGAATGTGTACGATTATTCCATCGTACGGTTCGGACGAAAGGGAACGGTTTAAAAATATTTCAGAATTAGAGGGATAGATCTTTCGTCGAGTTTAACGCGGTCAGGTAAACTCCTCAAACGTACCTGAGGTGGTCTCCAGCCGCAACCAGGTAATGGAAGGCCATCGGGACCGAGGGGACAGGGCGCGTCTAGTCCAGGTACACCCTGATCGCCTTTGTTACCCTTGTCTCCTTTTCTTCCTCTCTTACCAGGTGGTCCCTGCGCGAAGATACAAATCGCGTCACCCCTTTTTTTTTTTTTTTACAATCGTCGTTGCTCAACGACTAACGGCGTTTTTTTTCGCGACGTGCAAGAAGGCCAGGCATGAGAAAAAACTTTCTATTTATGCATTATAATATACTGAGTATCTTGTGCACAATACGCCGAAGAGTACGAAGGGCGAACGAAGGAAGGTCTGCCTCGAATTTAGTTTAATATTCGACGTTGAAATTTAATCAACGAATGTTTCATTTTGTGTTCTCGCGTACTCAGAGAGAATGCATTGACTTCTTTACGATCACGTTCGACCTTTGACATCTCTGTCGCCCGCGCTTCGCTCCTTGGATTAATCGACGTTGATCCTATCGATCATCGATCGACTCGCTAAGTTTTTATCATCGATTTTGCGCAGAACGCTGGTGGCAGCATGTAAAGGGTAAAACAAAAATTGGATTTATCTTTTTTAAGGATTTCCTCGTCCTCGAGTCTCCGTGCAAAACGTTCCCTTCTATTTTTATTTTCATTTCTTTTCTTTCTTTTTTTTTTTTTTTTCAAACGCAAATACATCGAAGGAAAAATTTCTACGGTAAAATATCGTGTTAATCTTTAAAGAAAGATCGAAAGTATGGCAATGGAGAATGAATTATAAGTTGAATTTAGGCGGATTCTTACGTTTTGCACCGATCGTTCATATATTACATCGCTTAGTCCAAATTATTAACGACATATACGTTAATGACGATTCTTTCCTTTTCTTTTTCTTTTTTTTTTTTTTTTTTTATTCGATTCCTCTTTCGACAACGTTCGAGCTCACCTATTCGTGAAACAATCACACGTGAATATTTACCGTGGGCTTACCATGAGCGTCGAATTTGAGAGCCGGCTATTTAGAAAGAGATAGTGTAATCGAACTAACAATAAGTCGATACTCACACAATCGCCTTTAGCACCTTTCTCACCCTTCGGTCCCTGAAAGTGGTATGTTAAGAAGATTAAGTAAACAGATTAACGTTCGTTATGCTCTAATCTACGTTCGCGAGTTGTTAGTTGGTTTTATTAGGGCCAAAAGTTCCACGTTGGAGTTTACATCCTCTTGAGTACTTTTAAGCGCGGAAAACTAAGCGAAACCGGATTGATTCTCCCACCGTTCTCTCTACCCCCTTTCTTTTTTCTTTTCTTTTTTGCCATGTATCATTTCCCGTCTCCTTAATCGAAACGATAAACGCGTCTCGCGATCGATCCGAAGACGGCGAAAGAAAGAACGAGAGATATTGATCGTTGAAATGGAAACATGGACGATTCCGTAAACTCTCCTCGTCGTATTTTGTGCAGTGCAAAACTATATAAGACGATACTCGAGACAGCCGATCCGGGGTGGGTGGTTTTAAGGTGGGGTAGTGGCGGTGGTGGTAAAGGAGACGGATCATGTTAGGGAAAAGTATCTCCTCGTTACCCCCGGCCTAGACTGTATCGTGATAACATCGAAGGACGAGCGATAAGGGTGATAATTGAGAGTCACTATACCTCCGTTCCTGGAATCCCATCGGTACCCTGGGGAAAAATAAATCGTCTCGTTAGCTTCACCTTCCACGTGCTTCCTTCATAATTCTGATAGCCGACACCGGATGGTTAGAATATGGAAATTCGCTAACGAGAGCGAACGCCTCTCTCTCTCTCTCTCTCCCTCTAACTTTTTTCTTCTTTTTTTAACCATGGATTAAAGTTTCACCCTGTTTCCTTTTTTTATTTTATTTTAATGTCGCTTTTTTGTTTTTCTTTTTTAAGTCGCGAAACGCTCTAATCGCGCGCGTCAACCGGCGGCACCCTTTCGATCGAATCGATAAAAATGTTACTTACGGGTAATCCAGGATCTCCCCTTTCACCCTTCGTTCCAGGCTCCCCTTGTGCTCCCTGCAATTACGAAGAAATCTGACAAACCACCGCGATCCGATACCTCGCTAATTACTTTCTCCCCCGTGTTTCCTTTAGTTCACGTGTGATTCGTTTTAATAGTTAATGCGAGTGCGAACAAAGGCGACGAACAAAAAGCTATAATGACATTCGTTGTCGTCGATTTTTCTTTTCTTTTCCGTTTTTTTCTTTGTTTGTGTTTTTTTTTTTTTTTTTAAATCTTTCGATTTTTACGAGGAATTTACGATTAGCCCAATGGGGTTGCTCACCTTCATGCCGTCTAGTCCTGAGGGTCCCTGAAAGGTACAGAGAAAAGCTTGTCAGATTCGTCGCAGAAGTCTGACCGTTAATATCGAATAACAATTCTCGACGTCGATTCGACGACAACTTATAATACGAAAAGTAAATTCTTTAAAGGCACGACACTCGTTCTTGTAATCTGCCGAGCTAATATCAAATTAATCTTAAAGAGAAAGTGCAAACGTACTTACAAATGTTTCACTCGTATAAGCTTGGCAGAGAACAACCTATGGAAATTGAAGGACGAAGGGGGGAAGGTAGTAGAGAAACGGTGATGGGCAAGAAAAGAAAATAAAAAAAAAAAAAATATATAAAAAAAAATAAAATAAAATAAAAAAAATATGCGAGATCGAGAAAAGACTCGCTCTGATTTTTTCCTTTTTTTTTTCTCTTTTTTTTTTTCTTTTTACCTTTGCTCGCCGAACTAATTTCTAGCGGGCACTACTTCTTTGCATATTCAGTAGTTAAGGTCAACCGATAGCGTAACACGATCGAGTCTATTACGCTATCGTCGTGGTCGCAGCAAATTAACACGTGTTAATTTCTTTTTTACTTATCTTATTTCCTTCTTTTTTAGTAAGACTTTATTAGAGAAAGATTGAACAGATATGAGAGAGAGAGAGGGAGAGAGAAAGAGAGAGAGAGACAGAGAATGAAATAGAGAGCGAGAAAGAGAGAGATAGAGAGAGAGAGAGAGAGAGATAGAGAATGAAATAGAGAGCGAGAAAGAGAGAGAGGGAGAGAGAGAGATAGAGAGAGAGAGAGAGAGAGAGAGAGAGAGAGAGAGAGAGAGAGAGAGAGAGGAAAAAGGTCGTGAATAAGAGAGAAAGAAAAAGAGAGAGAGAGAGAGAGAGAGAGAGAGAAAGAGAGTTATTATTCATCTTCGGATCTCAATCGGAGCAAAATGCAAAGCGATACTCATCTACGAAGGTGGGGGAGAATGTCGAAGCGTTAATAACGAGGTGGGCACCGTGTAAAAGCAAAGGACACAGGCACATGCACATTCTGTTTATTAATCGGGACATTGTAAAACAAAACTTGTTAGACTTCAATTATTCACATACGCAAATTACGCCGTCACGTAATGTTTTCTTTTCTTTTTTTCTTTCTTTTCACCCTTTCTTTACGTCACTCATTTTGTTTTCCTCGTATCTTTCTTTCCTTTCCTTTCTAGCGCCGCCTTAACAATTAACACACACACGCAGATTCTATATTTACGCTCGCATATATGTATGTCGGACACACGCGAGTGTATATACACATACATATATATCAATAGGTATTTATATATGTATATTCTTATTGTATTTACATTTACAGACATACACATACAAAAGAAAAATATATACACGTCTCTTACTGTGTGCAAGTATGTACGTATGTATGTATGATGTATGTGTGCATGTATGTACGTACGTATGTATGTGTGTATGTATGTATGTATGTATGTATGTATATGCATGCGTATACACGGCTTTTAACGCTTTTACACGCATATTACTCTATTTTACCACCAACGAGAAAATTTTTCAACCTTTTCTTCCTTTTTTCTTGTCGTCGTTCTTTCCACCCCTTCCCCGGTTTTCTTTTTTTTTCCTTTTCTTTTCCTTCCTTCCTTCCTTCCTTTCTTCCATTTGATATGCGCACGCCGCGCCGCTTCGTCTCGCTTAAAACTAAACGCTGCGACTTACGCTCGATCTTAGGCTACCCCGCTAAAGAAAAATTTGTGAGAAAACGAAATGTATCGTTTGTCGCAGTTGAGAAAATACAACCGCGATCTCGTTCCTCTTTCGTTTTCGTCTCTCTCCCTTATTCTACACTGTACAATCCCGCCTAAACCTTTCTTTTTTTTTTGTACTACTCGGAGGAAGTACTCAACAACGTTTTTGTACGTCACGAATGACTAGGATCGCGTCATGTTTTTTCTTTCTTTCTTTCTTTTCTTTTTTCTTTTTTTTCTTTATGAGCGATCATGTTCGCCGCCTTATCTCCTTTCGTTCGATGCAAACGAACATCATAAGTTTCACACGTCGATCGTTATAATTTTTAGGCCTTTTGTTTCTTTTTTCTTTCTCTTTTCCTTTCCTTTCCTTTTCCTTTCCTTTCCTTTCCTTTCCTTTACATTCCTTTTAGTAACCTCGAAAACTACGTACGATCCGACGAAAGGTAAAAAAAAAGGTTTGCTTTCTTTTTCCCTTTCGGATCTCTCTAGCGATCAGATCCGATCCGATCGATTGATCGATCGGTCGAATCGATTTATTTTGTGCGACCCCTCGTCGAATCAGCCTTGGCGGCGTTTCATCATCATTATCATCACCATCACCATCCTCATCATCATCATCATCATCATCTCGCGCGTTCTCATAAATAAGTTCGGAGCGTTTATTATGCAATAATAAATTGCTTATCCTCGCGCACGTACCTTCTCGTTTATAACATACGCAAGTGGAATGCCGCGTGAGAAACGTACAAGTGGAAGTAGTAGGGTTGCCGGTTGGGGAAGGAAATCGTTATGAATGGCTGGATTACCGTTACGTGCCGGGAATTTTATCGGTGAGTTCTTGTTAAGTACTAAGTACGTAAGTTGCAATCGTAATCGCTTCGGCCCGTTAAAGATCGTTGTATTTGAAAATAAGATTAATAAGGAAGAAAAAAGAAAGATTGTGTGTGTGTGTGTGTGTGTGTGTGTAAGAGAAAGAGAGAAAGAAAGAGAGATAGATAGAGGGAGAGAGAGAGAGAGAGAGAGAGAGAGAGAGATAGATAAAGAGAGAGAGAGAGAGAGAGAGAGAGAGAGAGAGAGAGAGAGAGAGAGAGAGAGAGAGAAAGAGAGGGAAAGAGAGAAACAAATGGATCCAGTTTTTTCAGACCTCCATGGAGGATAGAAAAAAGTTGTGCTCTTCTTCGCATCTGTCGCGAAGAAGAAGAAGGAGAGAAAAAAAAAAAAACAAGGGAAATAATTTAATTCCGCTTCCGTTCGGTAAAAATCAACAGCGATATTGCGTATGGTATTGAAAAGTTATTGACTTTCCAGTGAAAATGAATGTGGAAAGAATTCGCTTGATCGGTTATCATCATCGTGAAATATGTTTTTTCTTCTCGTCTACGTCAACTTCGAATACGAAAGGGGCGGTGCGCAGCATGGAAAAGTATTAAATAGACGTTATGAGAGAACAAAGAGGAGCTAAATGAAACCGAGTGGCGAATTTAATTAAAGTAGAGGCGAAGTTACAAGGGGGCTGCGATCGCGGGCCAAGTTATTTCGAGATCGTATGGTTCTTTTTCCTCTTTCTTGCTTTCTTTTTTTTGTGTTTATTTTTTATTTTTTTTTTTATTATTAAAATCTTTTTAAGAAACTAACCATTTTAAATGGGCTTACCGCGTATCGCGTTCGCGTTTCAAGTAAAAGAAAAAAACAAAAAAAAGAACAATTACAAAAGAAAAATAAACAGAAAACGAAAAATATGTATATATATATATATATATATATATATATATATATATATATAAACATAAGAAACGAATCAAACGAAGCACGCGTGTACGCGAATGTGGTTTTCGTAGGACGGACAAAAGGTGTGCAACGAATGCCCGAAAATAGTTATAACCAAACGATCGAGGCAATCGTGTGTGTGATCATCGTGTGTGTGTGTGTGTGTGTGTGTGTTCTTTTCTTTTTTTAATATTCTTTCCTTTTTTTCTTTTCCTTTCTCTTTCTTTTTAAGTACGTATCTATAAAATTCGAACATCCTGAAAAATCGTCATACTCCTTGGAAGACCTTACCAGCCATCCTTGTTCCTCTTATCATTCGACCTTTATCTACGACATATTCTCTCAAAGTACGAACATCTTGGCACGATTTACGAATCTGCCGTACTTCGTGAGTACGTACCTACTACGAAAGTGCATTTCCTACGTTGTAAATGCATCTCTCTTTCCGAAGGAAATCCAATGAAAACGCTATTGTTGTTCCGCTATTAATGGCGAACACAACGTCGAAGATGGAAATCGTCAAGCTCAGCGTTGCGTGTTTCGATATCGAGCGACTCGGGGCAAACAAGTCTTATCCATTAATATTAGCGATATGGCTGTGTGCGCTCTCGCAAGAACATTTTATATATATATATATATATATATATATATATATATATATATATATATATATATATATATATATTTATGTGTGTGTGTGTGTGTGTGTGTGTGTGTGTGTGTGTGTGTGTGTGTGTGTTAGTATGTATATATATATGTATGTATATATTTATATACGTATATAAATATATATATATATATACATATATATATGTATATATATATATATATATATATATATATATATATATATATATATATATACATATATATATGTATAGAATTCTCAGAAAACGTTTTCGATGACCTCACTCGAGTACTTCCCTTCTTCTGTCAGGCCACCTTTAATCGTCACCGTCAAACGTTTCTTACCGCCCTTTCACCCTTTCGTTCCTTTATGTACAACATCGAAGGCAAAAAAGAGAAGAACGAAGCTCCTATTTCGAAGGGAAGCTCGAGGAGGCACGAGATACTCGCTAGGTACTCGTGCGAGCAGTATACCGGATACTTTGTTATATTTCGCTCGAAAGCTCGTCGACGAATTTTCAATCTTTTCTTTTCTTTCGTTCTTTCTTTCTTTCTATCTTTCTCGTTTTTCAGTTTCCCTTCTTTCTTTCTTTCTTTCTTTCTTTCTTTCTTTCTTTCTTTCTTTACACCGTCGCTAGAGATTCTCCGTTTCCTATCAAGGATTCACCGGCGAGGCCAATTAACGATGACGTTAGGAGCGAGACGTCCGCGTTCTTACCATGGCGCCAGGTTTCCCGGAATCTCCGGGCTTTCCGGATTCTCCTCTCAGTCCCATGGGGCCCTGCAAATAGAGAGACTCGCATGACGGGGAAGTTTCTGGATAATCGAAGGAAATGCGTCGCCCGTCGTCCTTCTACCTACGAGAGAGAGATAGATAGATAGATAGATAGATAGATAGATAGATAGAGACAGAGAGAGAGAGAGAGAGAGAGAGAGAGAGAGAGAGAGAGAGAGAGAGAGAGAGAGAGAGAAGGGGGAGTGGGAGACAGAGAAGAAGAAGAAACATAGGAAGACAATCGCGTGAAGAAAAGAGAAGAAATATCGTAGCTCGCCTATCCTATTTCTCTCATGTATTATGTATCATGCATTATACGATCTCTACACCTTTCCTATATACCAATGGTACCTAAATATATACCTTCTTCCGTGTACACTTCGTTCGGCCAACATAAAAATCCAATCGTTAATACCATTGGGTAGTACCACCCGACTAACGACTGCATTTGCGAATGTAGATAGAGGAGCCCAGGGGATAGATATCATACACCTATCCCCCTCCTCCCATCCCACCGCCCTATATCGATACATTTATTTTTTTCTTTATGTTTCTTTTCTTTTCTTTAGTTTTTTTTTTTTTTTTTTTTTTCCTTTCTTTTTCTCTTTTCGGGTTCCTTTCTCTCAAGAATTTCCACAGGATTAAGTTTCTTACTAAGGGCGAGAATCTATTTTCGAGACCGCCGAGTTTGAAATCTTTTGCGTCGTCGCTTCACCGTCTAGCTTGGTTCTCTCGTCTTCTTCTTTCTTTTCTTTTCTTTTCTTTTCTTTTCTTTTTTCCCCCTTTTCCTTTTTTTCCCTCTTTCTTTCTTATTTTTTCCTTCCTTTTTTTTTTTTTTTTTGGTAGTTTCTTTCTTTCTTTCTTTCTTTTTTTTTTTTTCTTATAACGCGATAGAGTAAAACCTACCTAAGCTAGGGACGTAATCTTGAGAGAAAATACGTACGGGTAATCCCATCGGACCAGGATCTCCTTTGGCACCTTTCTCTCCCTGCAATGCGAAAAGAAAAGAAAAGCGTGAGAATCGTCGAAAGGGAATCCCTGGAAAAACTTTTGCTTCGTGCGTTTTCCTTTTTATTTTATTTTCATTGTTTCTTTTTTTATTTTTGCTATTATTTTTGTTTTTATTCCTTTCTTTTTTCCTTCCTTCTTTCTTTTTTTTTTTTTTTTTCGTTCGCCCGGGCCAATTTACGAAGAAAAACGGAGAAAAAGATTTTTCAAAGAGTCAACGCAACTTTCGGAAACTCGAATTTTAAAATATGTACGCGGTTATGTGTGTGTGTGTGTGTGTGCGTGCGTGTGCGTGTGTGTGCGTGCACGTATATGTATGTACGTGTACGTGAAACTTTAGGAAACTTTGTGAGAACTTTGTGAGCAAACGCGAGGTCGTTCTCCTCTCTAAGAGCTGAAGGGGGTTGGGGGCGGGAAAGGGGGAAGAACTCTCGACGCTTTGAAATTTTGACAAGTTTACTGACAGGATCACCCTTGGCGCCGTCGTGTCCTCTGTCGCCCTTGATACCAGGTGGACCTTGCAATCCAGGAGTACCAGCTGGTCCAGGTGGTCCGGGAGGTCCCATAATCTGTCGATTACACATCGAACGTGTCAATTCAACTCGAACAATAGTTTTCTCTATAAGATCGAGATTCTTCCCGATGAAAATTATCGAATGATAACGTGAGATACGAGGATACGTTTCGAAATAATTTTCTTTCGATATTCGCGCCGATCGGTAATTATTTTGAACGAATCGATATAGATCAGAAAAATAAATATGACTTACCACCTCGCCAGCATTGACCTCGAAGGTGCCGTCACCCTGAAAGAAAGAAGACGTTTCTACTAATGCCATTTTAAATCTTTCCGCAACTTCGATAAAGATTAATGTTCGCTGAGAGAACCCGAAGGATAAAACGTTCCATATCGATGGTGGAGATCGTTCTAAGATCGTTTATACGAGGGTTACGTTAGTTTTTTTCCGCGTTGGAGGTAAAAGACGAATAGAGAGGGGCTGTCTAGATTTCCACGTACCTGCCTTCTTCTCAGCTTTTTGTACTTCTGTCGGTGGAAGCCCGATGTCCCCGCCATGAAAAGAAATTTATTTTATCGTCAGATCGTTGGCAAACGGAGGGGTGGGGGTGGGGTAGTGGTGTCGTTTTAGCAGGGTCGCGGGTGGTTGTTAAAACTCCGCTCCTCGCATCGTAATCGATAAAGATCGATCAGGATGGCCAAGCCCATCGAACGAGACGACACTCGATATAAATATAAATACGGAACGTTGTTGAAAGATGAACTCACCGATTCGCCCTTTTCACCCTTGTCACCCTTCATCCCGGGATAGCCCTGTTCATCGAGAAATAGAAAAAAAAAGAAGAGAGAGAATATTTGACGATATTAAAAAAAAAAAAAACAGAAAAATTCGCTTTCACGTTCGCAACTGCCGTACAATGAATGTTTATTTAAAAGGTGAACGCATAGAAATGTGTATATCTATGTAAGTGCGTATAGTAGGTATCTATCTAGATGGAAATACGAATACGGGAAAGGTTGGAGAACGTTTGATTTACGTACCGGTGGACCAGGCAAACCTGGAGGTCCCATGAGCCCGGGAGGTCCGATATCACCGTACTCGCCTTTCTCACCTTTGGGTCCGGAAAGGCCCTGTAAATCAGAGACAAGCAAGATCGCTTTACGTGCTGTAAATCACTTGTCTCCTCGTTTATATGATAACGCTCGAGACACGATACGTCTGCTACCGGATAACGCACGAGATATGAGATAAAGATGCGTTGATACTCCCTGCAAAACCTCCTGATACGCGAGCGTTTACATATTCCTTTGTCTCCATAAAAGTGTCTCTTATCTACTATGGAAATTGTAGTAAGTACGTATATATGTACGTGGGTATATCTATCCCCACGTGCAGTCCCACCTTACAAATTTATTTTCTGTATCGCGTCAGAAACCTTTCCGTCTTTTTCTTCTTTTTTCTTTCTTTTTTCTTTTTTTTTTTTTTTTCGTACACGCATACGTAACATCGTATCGGTTACCTTTTCCGACTTTGACTTTAACGAGTAAAATTTGTAATTTCAATACGCGCAAAAGTCGTACCTCGCCAAAAGACTTTTCTTCGACGTCACATTAATCCTACTGCGATCGTTGAAATGTCGCGTTTTATCGTAATACAAAAAATAAATCCAAATGCGATCCACGTACCGGTAATCCCGGTGGACCTTGTATGCCAGCTTCGCCATCGGTTCCGTTAAATCCCGGTGAACCCTGAGCTCCCTGTTCTCCCTTAGGTCCTGAAAGCAAAGAGTAATCGTTCAATCGGTGAATCGCCAGCATCACAAAGTTCAGATTAAATCGCGCGATTAATGACCCTCGCGTACGCGTACATTTCTCGCTTTCCGATCCCCGAATAGACCAGAGTCTATCCCCCTTTAAAAGGTTAACTTTATATTTCCCTCATCTTTTTTCTCCTCGTTCTTTTTTCTTTTTCTCTCTCTTTTTTTTTTTTTTCTTTTCCTTTGCACCCAACCGCAGAGATCTTTCCGAAGGACTTCCCCTCCCTGTTAATTATAATTTAAAAGGACGAGACGATAATAATAATAAAAAAAAAAAAAATTCTCCAAGCTTATGAAATTACTTTCACGACGATGCGGTGAAAAAAAAAAAAAAAAAGAAAAGTAAAACAATAAGAAATAATCCGAGGAGGGTTATTATTATTTGAAAGAAAAGATTACGAAAAAAAAAAAAGAAAACAAAAGTTACGGTCGATATCGCCAAGGATATTTCCAATTATTCGAACGAACCGATAAAAGATATAAAGTGTATCCGCCTGGACGACGAAGGGAAAGAAAATCAAACGCGCGCGCCCGCGCGCGTTTCTTGCTTTTATTTATTTATTTATTTTATTATTTCCGTGATCGGGGGTTGGGGGTAGGGATAGCACGACAATTCTCTGGGCAATAATATCCTCCTTTCATATTTCCCCGTGTTATCGTCTTTGTTTCTCGGTAGAATGGCCTCGTTGTAATCTACCTGGCGAGCCCTGGTCTCCCTTGGCGCCCTTTTCGCCCCGGTAACCCCTTTCACCCTTTGGACCCAGTGGGCCGGGTGGACCCCTCGCCAATGTAATACCGCTCTCACCCTTGAAACCCTATAATAATGATACTGCAAGGTCAGATCCAACCAGGTCCTCCGTTTTTCAGTGTCGTTTTTGCGCTTTGCCTTCAATTTATTTTTATTTTTTTTTTTTTGTTTGCGACGAAGCGTTAAACACTGTTTCCTTTTTTTTATTTTTTATTTTTTATTTATTATTTTTCTTTTTCTTTTTTCTTTTTTTTTTTTAGTTGAAAGAGGATGGGATCAGAGGATGGGATGGATTCTCGATTACTACACGAACGAGTAAATCGATCGATTTCGGTATCTCCGTAAGTTCGGACTTTAAGTTCGTTCGGATCGATTGAAATTAATTACGAGATACCAAGATCGTTCGATCACCGACCATATAAACTACTACAACTAACGATACACGCTTGTGATCAACTACAATACGTCACAAACAAACGTCTAATCAACAACGTAGACAAAAATTCCTATCGACACCCATGCGTTTCGAGTCTAGGATATGTATATTAGTGGGTACAAATTTAGTATAAATTAGGGTATAGCAGAATTCTCTCTTTCTCTCTCTCTCTCTCTCTCCCTCTCCTTCCTATCTGACCCCTTTCTATATCTAATATATACGTATATATCGGTTCGATTAGAATCGCTTATAAATTACATGGTCAATGAGGTCGTTCTGAAACACGGAGAGTGTTCAACCGTATTCTGCAATACCTATCGCTTCGATATTCTATCTTCTCGATTCATATCACATGTAATAGAACAGCCATTAATTGACAGAAATTGAAGTAATTAAAATGAAATGACAATATCGATTAGATAGGAATAAAGAGAGACAGATAGACAGACAGACAGACAGACTGACAGACAGACAGAGAGAGAGAGAGAGAGAGAAAGAGAGATAGAGAGAAATAGAGATAGAGACAAAGAGAAAGAAAGAGAGAGAAAGAGAAGAGAAGAGAAGAGAAGAGAAGAGAAGAGAGAGATAGTGAGAGAGATAGAGAGAGAAATCCACAGGAGAAATCGAGTGATACAGAGGAAACGCAAATAAAAAAGTAGAAAATTAAAAAATATTACTTAAACAAAGTGTGTGTCGGTGTGAGACAACACGATTTAAAGAACGATAGTATAAGCTACATACTGTTTTCGTGAGTTTTCATACTTACACGAAAGTTGTAGGTATATCGCGTACGCCGCTCGATAAAGTTGCGAGAGCCTCAAGCCGTAGTAGCAGTAGTA